>JACJUY010012914.1:0-11675 GCA_014220935.1 Platorchestia sp. MABIK | reverse complement strand
TTCAGCCGTAAGGAACGATACAGCGCAAACGTAGCAAGCCATATTGTTGGCGAAGGTCGTTATTACCTCACGGAAACGTTAGTTTATTTAAGATTATTTTGCAAACACGTAAAACATGCAAACAATCGTAAAAGAAAAGCAAACTGTAGTAACATAATCGTCTATAACTTCCACGAGTGTTCTACTACTGCACTAGGATCCTGTAGAGCTTACTGCTGAAGTTTGGTTGTTATTTTGGGTTCCACTTTATTTAAGAAACTTTTTCAAACATTATGTCGTGAAAATTATTTCTATACAGTTATTCATTTTTGCTTGTATTAATAGGGCAAATTTTACCACGGATTCCTATGTGTATATGTTTATTCTACATTTTTTCCTCATCCGAAGCCTCTCGGAAAAAGTGGAGGCGTGATGGCTCGAATGTTGCTACATTGAAAGCGAAGTAAATTTCGTTAGAGCGCAAATTAATTACTCTAATGACTGAAATTTAATCATAAATCTCGGTGAAACTCCACAGGTCACGCTTCATGGCTGTAACAAAAAAAGACACTTTTACGAAACGAAAATTCAGTAATTAATACCTTCCTGATTGAAGAAATTCGCTGTACATCAGGAAAATTAACTTTTCCTTCTGTTTGAACAAAGCAAAATCGGCTTTAAAAAGTAGCGCGGGAAAAAAGGAGATAAAGCACGGTTCGCCAACTGACTTCACACAGTCAGGTAAAATTAAAAACTAGTTGTTACTCAAAATATCTGGTCTGATGTTAGCTAAAGTTTGTCATGCAGCTGTAGCGACGCCATCATTTAATTACCTGCCCTAAATTAGAGATATTCACTGGAATATAGATCCTCACTGTTGCCGCTTTTTTTCAGAGTCAAAATTTTGACAAAGTGGGTCAGCTCGCAAATAATGCGACTTCAGAAATTTGGAAAATGTAGCAATAAAAAATGCCTGAAATAATGATGCTCTGGTTGACAATACGATTAATTAACAGCCTATGTAGGCAATTGATAACTTGAACCGATAGTCATCATTGCCGTATCGCACCACGGCTGTAGAATTTCCTGCCACAGCAGTTATCGCACTGCAAATTTGACTCGCGCAAACGATAAAAGTAAAACGAGAAGTGTGCTGTTACTGCATCAAATAGATTTTTCTATTCATTCGTCCTTCAAGAGTGCTAATTTTCAAATCGGAAATAACGGTTATGTGCACAATTTCTGCCGTAAAAAGTGCTTTATAGAGCAGAGTAATGTAGTCAGAAAGTAGTTTGAGACTTGATTCATATGCACATAAAATAGATGAAAACCTCATGCTAAGAGTGCTGTATTCAAGCGTGCAACGTATGCTTTATGGGCTAAAAATTTGAAATCGAGTGACCGAAGTGACCACCCACCTACTGAGTAACTCTGGTAAATGTAAAGTCAAAAGGCCTAATGGGCTCACCAAGCAACTCATCAACTCTGGGAAATGTAAAGTCAAGGGACCTAATGGGTCCATCCAGCAGCTCACTGAACGGCCTATAGGCAGTGCGCCCTTGGGCACTGTGGGCTGTGCGCTCAATCTCTTTGACTTTGAACGACTTTGAAGTTTTAAAGTTGGTATTGAACTGCACGTACACTACAAAATTTCCTAAAATAGATTTTTTTACTACTTATATCTTTACATTTCATGCGCATGGATGATACAAATCTTTTACATTGAAGTGTACCACTCTGTCATAATTGCGCGTTCAATTCATTCTTAATGTGCAAAACAAGATCACACACTTTCTGTCGTGAAATGTATGCTTCTTGGAATTATGTATACACCGGCTTACACCTATGTATCAACATCAGAATGTGTCTGAAAGCTACTCACGGAACAAGTTGACAGCACTTGCCGAAGTCTAACATTTTGTGCACACAGACGCTGGTTGTGGGGATGAGCCTGTCGTGCGGGTTCTAGTCTCGTTAAACTGATATGTTCTAAGGTTGAACTTAAAATGCGTGTTTTCAGCAAGGAAACACTCGGTACGCGAGTTGATCGACGAAAGATTACTTGTTTTTCTCGTGTAATAAATATTTTTCAAGTTCTTTTTAAATATTTTGCTCAACTCTGACAAATCCAAAAGAGACTTCACTCGACGTTTTGAAATTTCTGGTCGACCGATGAAAAATCCTGAGTCAAAGATTTTGCCATTTTTGTTACACACTCTTCNTGATCTTAAAATGCGTGTTTTCAGCAAGGAAACACTCGGTACGCGAGTAATCGACGAAAGATAACTTGTTTTTCTCGTGTAATAAATATTTTTCAAGTTCTTTTTAAATATTTTGCCCAACTCTGACAAATCCAAAAGAGACTTCACTCGACGTTTTGAAATTTCTGGTCGACCGATGAAAAATCCTGAGTTAAAGATTTTGCCATTTTTGTTACACACTCTTCAGAAATATCTATTCACCCTTGACAATGACATCTATTGATTGAAAACATGAACTGTCTTGAGACAAAATTTTGATAGGGTGCTCAATGCAAATCGCCTGATAATTCAATAACCAATCATAATCAATGATCATCATATCCTTTTAACTGTTGGCTTTTTTTGCTAACCCTTGCCAAAATTCTTTGAGTCTCAGGGTTAAAATTGTGCCTCACTTGGCATGATGTTCGTGCAAAATAAAAAGTCCCATTCATTTATTTAACAGTTCGAATATCTTAAAGTTGAGGTGGAACGGGAAGCGCGTGCGTGCGATTGGAATAAAACGAGCCCATGTACCTCCAATAATTCAACTTTGCAGCAGCAAACAGTATAAACTTCCAGCAATTTGAACATTATTTCCACGTGACTCTCTGCAAACATGGTTACACAAATAGAGCCTTAGAGGTTATGATACGAACTAAGAGGGAAGACCTCAAAAATCGAATCAATTTACTAGATGAGCACTTCGATAACAAGACTCTTTATAATATACATGACATGAGAATTTTGCCACGTTTGTACTCTCCAAATGTCAGCCGTGTTCGGTTTCCCCGTCTATTCAATACATGCATAAAATGAAAATACGGACGATTGCTTTCATTTTAGGCGTGAACATTTAACAAATAATAGTATGATGATCAGCGTTAAGATCAGTAATTATGGTGACGTCATAGTCAATAATGACGTCGCAGTCAATAATGACGTCATGGTCAATAATGACGCCACTTAATTATTCCTGTTTAATGGCCTCTAATACAATTTCACTGTGAGTCTAATGACAGGTACAACCTTCATTTCATAACTAATAACACGACGTGATAGCAAATATTACAGACAGCAAGAATTTGAATGACACTAATTTAGCAGGTGCTACAGTATTCAAAGCAATGGCCAATGATACCGTAGAATAAAGACAAACAATAACATGATGTTGATGTACGAAATATTAAATACCATTGTTCAACAATGAAAGATAAAAACATGTAAGCGTGAAAATTAAGAGAAACAAACACATGATATCAACTTCTAATTCGATTTGTAAAATGTTCATCTGTAACGAAGCATCGAATTTTCAGAGATTCAATTGCTAATAATGTGAAGAGAAGGGCGTTCGCAGTTTTGAAAAAATGTATTTATAAAAATTCAGAGGCTTCTCAGTTGCCTCGCTTCTGAGCTCATTTTTCCATGTCGTAGTACCTCAAAATAGACTCGACTGCCAATAAGCTCGACTGGATGAAATCTTGCACAAAAAGTTGTCTCTCAGTCAGCTTGGGACTAAAAGAGTTCTTTTACTCGTATGTTCCTGGAATTCCTTCAACAGCACAACTAACAAGGCATTCATCAGCTCATTAAACGTCAAAAGTCACAGCCTCTTTCGGATTCAAAGTTCATTCCGCGGAGCATTATAATGAAGTTCACTTGTGTGTTTGTCCCTCTTGTCATGCCGCTGGCGCTGCGGCCCTCATTATTGGCTAAGCCTCATTGATGGCTGAGGAATCTATGGCCTCCACAACGCACCACAAAATTCAATATGAGCTACGTTTACCGAGCTGCATTTGATTAGGGAAGCATTTGAGTTGTATTAATAAGCTGGCACGTGTAATATTATTCTTAGAGACGTGTCTGAGATATATCTGATATGCTTTATGTTAGGCTGGGAAGAGTGTCTAAAACGTATCAAATTCTGACAAATGTCATGTCATATAAGAATGAGTGTTCATATTACACAAGTATGTGTGTGAAGAGGGCAATGATGTACTAGGTTGATTGCCTATATTAGCGGAACTGACTTTTGCTGTTTTACATCTGAAACGAGTTTTTCCAATTTATCTCCCATTGTGAAACTACTTTTTGGAATAAGATCTGCTTAATCAAACGTGGCAAAATATTTTTACCCTTCCACCAACAATAGGCACCATTGCCACATCTCAAAGATTTGAAAGCACCAGAAATTCAAGCAGAAAATGTTAAAAGCCTATGGCGCATTTCTCCAATTTTGGAACAGTAACACTTTTTCACCAATTTTGGAACAGTTTGGAACAGAAAGAATAAGTTTCTCGCAGGAAAAAATGCAAATTTTCTCACGAGCTCAGTGTACTGATAATAATCTACGAGTTCTTGGCCAGAGCTTATTTAAGGTCTTGATGTCTAGGGTATATAAGAACAGATGCCGACCGTATATAGATCAATGCCAATGTACAGCCTCTTGTGACCACGTTCCCGACACACTATGGGTAACAATTTTAATATTGGTATCAATTTTCATTGATGGATACTTAGATGATGTCGTACCCCTACACATCTTTAGGAACAATTCTTCTTTCCAATATATCAATCTTTAGGGATTTAAACAAGAAAGGTGAACATAGAAAATTGTACAAATTAATTTCCAGTAGTCACTAAATAATAACGTGCAATGATTGTTGCTTTCTATAAATCATTTAAAGTTTATCCGTGCAATAATGTCAGCGAGACGCAAATTTTCTAATTTGCAATTGTTGATGGTATATGGTGAAGAGACAACCACTACTAAAAAGCTCTTAAAATTTCTAAGAAACATAGTATTTTTTTCAGTTCATCACACGCTAATAAACGAAAAAAATTGCAAAACAAATTTACCAAAACACTAAATCTAAACGATTCTATCTCACTGCCTATTTCTAGAAAATAACGTTTCAATGCTACGAACATCATCTTCCGGCAGCAAAACATGGTAAAGGGAACAGTAAAATTTTTACTGTTCCCTTTACCAAGTGTTACTACCTGAATATGGTGTTCGTAACTTCGAAACGTTGCTTTTGGTTGCTAGAGCTGTAGTTCTTCTAATCTAACCATTTTCCCGTCTCTCATACTCGTACCATAGAACCTCGTAAAAGTAGCATTATCTGTGAAAACAAAATAACGTACATATTGTACACCAGTGCATCCGAATTTAAATGATTATAAAATTACCGTCATCATGATGGGATTTATCCCGAAACGTTCCAAATATGTTTAGAATTTTATTCTTCGCTTTTAAATTTTTAATGAGAAAAAATAGCGTGTTTGTAATTGGTGTGTCCAACTTTTCTACATTCGACATCTTAAGATGCCATAAATTGTCAATATATTCTTCCAATTTTCGAAAATAACTCATGACTCATGAGATAACGCAAGCTTTAGTTTTCAAACACTTCTTTAAAGTATAGCACGCCCTCAAAATGTTACTTTATTTATTAACGGTGACTCCTGTGCAGCCCTCAGTCAAAGTTTACCACTAGTTTCTCCAAATGACGTAGTTCATGCACTCATCATTGATAAGAAATTCATTTGTTGGCACAAGTTGCAAGTCCAGACATGCGAAGCACTACTTGATTGAGCAATCTCGTGATAACATTCCAAAAACGCTAAATATGCTAAGCTTTGCTCGCTCTTAATCTTGACTTCACTGAGTTGAGCTGCACGCGACGACGTTCCTTAACCAGCTGCAGTGCAGATACTGAGTATAGTGAAGGTTGCAGCTGAGTTTCATCGTGCATTATTCTATGTGCTTGATCAGGCATTATTTTATGTGCTTAATGCCGTCACCATTTTTGAGGTTACTTATTTTAATACGCTCGAATGTTTTTAGTCTTTAGGCACATGAACCGTTTTTACGGTGGACTTCCAAATCTGTAGTATTTTCTCTTGAAAATTGACCTCCAAACCATCTCATAGAATGAACCCAAGACTTAATATTCGCGGATGACATCATTGAACGCCCCCACAACTATTCTAAACTTAACTGACACAGTTTGAAATACTTTGAATAAATAAACACACTTAGTCAAACAATGAAGTTCCAAAACCAACACAATCAAACATCCGTTTCAACCCGTGTTTGCTATAGCTGTAAATATGAACGATGGTTGAAAATGACTGATAGCAGAAAGACTCATCAAAGTAACGTAGGAACTCACTTCTGCTTAGAGGAAAGTCTTTAGTCGCAAGGGGGTAGAAAATGTTCTTAATGATAGGGGCGAAATATATGCCTATAAGATCATTTAATTGAATAGATAACCATGGCTTGAATTAAAGTTCCAGTTCCACAATAAGGGTTGATGAATGCGGGTCCTGAATCTACTCTCACAATGTGTACTGGTAAGTTAAAATTTATTTTAAACCTGGCCTACAATAAATATTAAATTAACACATGAAAAACAGTAGAAGATGCAATGCATTCATGAGCTTAACAAAGTATTACATCATCGTCACCCGATGTAACTGATAAAATTTATATTTCATTCATTCAAGTTTATGTTTTCGTAGGATATATTTTTTTGTTTCTGATGCGAACAAAGTCAAGAAATTTTTTTTCGCCTCGATGATCCCAGGAGAATTTCTATGGAAGTTATACTTCAACCTTTTACTAGTTAATTTCAAAATAGTGAAATTAGAGATGGTCATTTAAAATTCAAATAATAGGCATGGTGAAATTACGTATATATATTGAAATTACGAAATTGTATCTAAATTCGTGAAATGCCATTAAAGATATACTATTAAATCCTATATACATATTCCATTGGCATACCTCTCTCAAATTTTTCAATGGCTTTGAAAATTTAAATCCCTCCATGTGTAAGAAAAACATTTTCTCCAGATGAAAGCCCTCATGCATATGAAGATATTTAAAGAAATACATATGTACTAGCTACGATCAATCAAATTTTAGACTGAAAACAGGGCATGAATTAAACGGAAAAAACTACCAAACACAGGTTCTGGAAAAAATGAAACTAGTTTCCCACCACCACGAGTGAGAGAGACTGCATTTGTTCTTCAATCCATTAAGGCAGGGAGCTCATGAGGCATCCTCACGTGTTTCAGAAAAACCTCAAGTTTTCTTTCCAAATTTGCCAATACGACACCAAGGAATGTCGTATCAGGGCTCCAATGGAGTAACTTTTTTCCCTGATGGCTTCGAATGGCAAAGTCTCGTAGAACAGAACGTAGCGTCAAATTGATCCTCAAGCGAAGATACTTGATCTGAGTGTACAGAGACGCAGGCAAAATCCGCACTCGTGGACAACGTTACAAAGCTCAGATGGGGCCGGAATGGCCGCCTTCCTCCATTCGTCCGCACCGAACGACCGTTTTTTCATTCCCCAATGGCTCGGTTTTCGCTCGCATTTCGAGCAACCATTCAAATTCGCGTTCCGGCCGCCACATTTCAATGTAATGAGACGATTATTCATCGCGGTATAACATAAAACCTGGAACTCAGATTCGCCTGTGAATCGGCTGCAAAATCTCTCCGATCAGGCAGTCATGTTGGACGGGAAACATTACTTTCGCAAGCAGTTCGAAATTCATGCATCGTTAATCATGCTGGATTCAGATTTGGTAGTTCATGCAAACGTGGGTTGTATAAATAAGAAATTGGGCTTTCAAGTTTTTTACCTGCTGCAGGCGAATCATTTGATCTGCTGTGCTTCCGAATGGGATTTTTGTTATGGTTCAATTTGCATTTAGATAAAAATGATATACGCATCGTAAATACGCTGTACATTGTTCAGTGGAAGTTTTGAAATACGTGCTTCTAAGTGTTATTGATCTGGTATTGCAATCGTAACATTAGGCTTTCTACTTATTTATTCTTAAATATTTTTCACCTCGTTACAAAACTTTAGAACAAGATCTTCAGATTGTTCTTGAAATAAACAAGGATAGGGTTCTCTTCCTGAACGGTAATAATTTGCACCATGTCATGTGAGAGCATTATATGACCTAAGGCACAGCATTCAAAAATTTTCAGTCTCACGCTCTTGAAGAATGACACAAATTCCTTCCATTTTAGAGTAAGCTTGGTCGTGAGCAAAGATGGAAGTTACTGTTAATCCTCTTTTATTAGTCGTAAGTTTTCTATTTTTAAGCTTTCGGGTTTATTTTTTAGAGGTGCGAAAGAAATTTACTGAAAAGTCAGAAATGATGAGTTCAACTTCACTAAAAGAAATAATGTTCACAACTGATTTGAATGGTGCAGAGCAATGTAGACATCCAACGAGGTCGTTCCAGATCTTTCGTGTGCAAAACTTGCAGTCCAGAGCGCTGATTTTCTCACAGCAAGTTCAAGACTAATTAACCAAGAGCTGTGGACTTTTTTAATGTAAAATAATTACACGTAATTGTACCCTAAGCAATGGACAAAACTGCAGTTTACCAGACCAAATAGCCTTCAACGAACCAAAATCTATGACTCTCATTGCCAACATTCAAAGTTTCAATGTCTGATGCAAGGTTTCCGCTTCTGAGAATTTCCACGTACCCCGAGATTCAAGGAAAAACTTACCATGATGATCTAGATTTTTTTTTAATATTTTCAAACATCTTCAGCAAAATTTTTGTGACAACAGTGTCACTAAAATGGTTGGACAGCAGAATGCGGGAATATTTCCATGTATCATGTGACGGGAAAAAATCTCTGACCAAAAATAATTCAATTTGCTTCGTTATTTTGAGCCCCTGATGCAGAAGCACTCGTAAAAACTGAATCTTTGGGCAAGAATACCTTGTGAACGTGATTTTGAAATGAGTGAAACCATGTTGGAGGGATTGTGATAAACCTGAAATAAAAGTCATGAGACTTAGAATTAGACTCTCACCAACATTCACAGCGCAAATCAGAATCTTTCATCGTGCATATGTGGGACTTATTAGCTCTGGTCTCGAAGCTGGACGGTCCAACAGCATTAAATATATTATCGCGAACCAGAATGGCCAAAATATTTCAAAGTATTTAGTAAACTGAGGCTCATCTTAAGATTGTATTGAAGAATCCTATACTAGATTAAATTTGGTTATAAGATTATTTTTTCAAAGGAGGTGGTTGTAGGGTGTGTCGTGCCTGTCCCAGAAACTTCTTGAAGCAATTGTAATGTGGTCGATTTCACAAGAAAGATGACGGATGAAGAGTTTGTCTCATTTTCAGAGAGCGACACTTGCATCTTTCCTATGGCTTGCCCATGTTCTCACGAGGCATGAAATATCCAAATGAGAAAATTGCTACTCTCAAACTGCTTTTTAATCAACAACATTAAATACATTTGTACAAAATCTTGCTGGAGAGTTAGTAGGAAATATCTTTTGCAAAATGAACATTTATCGCACACTGTAACCACAATGCAGCGTGTCAGTTATTCTTGCCCTCCCTTAAATGCTGCTCTCAAGATGGGATGTTAAAAATGTGTATTGCGTAAAAAAACATCCATTCCTCACAATTTTGCTCGTTAATATCGCCAGTGCTCGTGCAGGCAAACACATCTCCAGCTGCGAATGTTCTTTAATGTTCACAGCCTAAAAGTTTGTTAATGATTGTTGATACTTTTTACATCACTGGTGAAATATCTCAAGCTCACGTTTAATTGCTCCACATTGCTCAAGTAAGAGGCTGAGTCTCAACATGTATGTATTGCTGAGCTCCAGTATTGAATTTATTGTTTTTATGCTGTATTTTTTACTCCCACGATTACCAATCGCACGACAGAACTTGTGGGCAAGTCTGGTGCGAAATTAGGTGTTGCATTAAAGTCGTGTGAAAATGCACGGCGATATTTCAAGCCTTGAAGTCCCGATGAACTTCGAATCCTGCTCGAAAAAATGTACTCTATTGTTTTCAAATAAATGTGTCTTTTGATGTTTAATTTGTGGGGTCTAACGAATTCAAGGAAGCATCTAAAGTTGAATTTGAATTTCTTAGAGTCTAACCTTGAATTTGAAAACCTTTTGCGAAGAGCGCAATCATCGCGGAGCTCCGTCGCCAACTCAAGACTCACTAAAGAAGTCATCATGCATGAAGTTTGAAGTTCAAATTTTTGTCAATCGTTTCTCAATGGCCTCTCAGAGCCTTTGTCTTGGCGTGCTAAATTGGACCTAGGCGTTCCTGTGAGGAACAATAGTCCACTAACAATGTCCACTAACAATGCAAGAGTGTCTGGAATTTGACTTGTATATTAATTATGGTGTACAATGCAATAGTTTTTAGATGACCCTAATTGGTGTTCAAACAAACGGTCAAATTTTCCACATCAGGTTGCATCTGCATATACTGAAAAATTCAGCCTACACCTGTTTTCTATTAAAAGTCACTGCATTACTTCTCATCTTTTTTTAAGATTGGGGGCCTATGATTCTTCAAGGTTTATTACCCCACTTTTAACAATTTAGCTTTACTAAGTGGATGATTAAAAACTTTCCTGGAATTTTCAGATGCCCAGATTGATAAATTTTGCTTCTTAACTCCACAATTAAGGTGGAATTGAGTTTCATCAGACTTGATTATGTTTGAAATCAAGGTCTCATTTTCTGTAAGGCACAGAAATGTGAGTGCCAAATTTTTCTGCTTATGACTGTTTGCGAGTTTAAGTTCAAATGGCATCTGGATTTTAAGAGGATGATGTATCTAACCACTTTTGAGTATAAATTACGGTAACATTCGAGATGTTTTTAGCTATGTTGAACGTTACCACACAACGAATTTGTGGGCTGAGACGCAACACTTTTAAAACAAGCTGAATTGTGGCATTATTTCAAACTGCTCGCGGTGTGCAGCTGCGTTGTTTGCCTCTCGTGGCTCCTGATTCTTTGAATGTAGAGACCATAAATTTTGTGCTACTTTTTTCAGGACTCCTATTTGATGTTCAAAAATGCTCCAGTAATAGCTTTGTGTAACAATAATTACTCCACTGCTGTTGAATATAAGCTTTACGATTTTTTTCGCTGAAAGCCAGATTCTACCATTGAATTCCCTTAAATTAAATTAAGCATTCATCTCTGAAATGATCGTGAAAGAAGTGTCATAAAATTAAATTGTTTCCTTTATGGAATAGTTCCTTAATCAGTTGGTCAATAATGAATCTGAAGGGAAGTTAGTTTCCAGAAACAAATCTGACTTTACGGTTGGGATATCTTAAGCTTTGTGTAGCGACTCTGGCAGACTGCGTCTGATGTGCGTCACAAGCAGATATTGTGTGTGTGTGTGTGCAGGTCATTGAAACTTTGGTGTGGTGAGAGAAAGAATAATCTACTCGCTTTGAACGTTTCATTACTCTCAAACATAAATTTGTGAGCTTCAAAAGGTGTGACATATCTGTTCTTCGGAAAAGCATTTCATTCAACTACCATTTTCACGCTTTCAAAACGGTTGGCATGTGTCACAATTGCATTGTAGCCCCACTCAACTCAGTGTGTAGCGTGTAC
>JACJUY010012913.1:0-15601 GCA_014220935.1 Platorchestia sp. MABIK | reverse complement strand
ATGCGTGGGATTGTCGCTTGAACATTCAAATAACGTCTACTATGCGTGGGATTGTCGCTGGAACATTCAAATAATGTCTACTATGCGTGGTATTGTCGCTTGTCGCTGCGTCTGGTACGTGATCCGTGAGCTGGAGAAGGTTGTAGGTTCCCTGAGCTGCTTCAGGGGACCCTGCCGATGGTGTCTGTTTTCGTCACCGTTCCTTGGAGAAGAAGTGCACTTCAGAAGCTGCTAGAGGAAGACCACAGAATTAGCTACACTCGTTGCACGAGTTGATTGTGATTTTAAATTTAGTTTGGTAGGTACTTTCGTTCATTCTTCATATTAGTGTCTCTTTCGTAAAGGATGCCGGCGTACCGTGCCACCGACCTCAAGAACGAGTGCCTTCGTCTTTTGTTCCCTATTTTAATTTTTTTCTTTTCACCGAGATTATCAGTAAAAAGAACTTTGTTTTCTATCGTAGCGATCTGTGAATCGTCATTCATAATTATTTGATTTCTCATCAGTGCAACCGGCTCAGCATCCCTTTCGAGGGATAAAGCTATTGTATCTATAGCAATTAGCTCTTCCTGGGGGAAGATGTGGGTGCTTTTACTGAAGTTCAGGTAGGCCTGATTTTTGTTGAAACGGAATGAATTTGTTTGTTTTTTACGGATTATCTTTTTTTCGGTTCACTGCTCTAACGGCACCTCTAACGTTTTTCGGCACCTCTAACGTTCTTCTTCAACTTTCCTCTGGTTTCATAAGCGTTCTTCTTTATTTACTGAATCAATGCTCAAGGTATCTAATGTACTAGAATAACTGAAGCGCTAGAAAACCCATGTTACTACTACTACTAATGTACTAGAAACAGACGCTGTGCATAAATTTCCCGTTCCCTTATCTACACACTAAGAAGTGTCTCCATTTATTTTCTCTTTGGAATTCCTTTGTCGTGGCCAAGGAAACTTATCAACTTATAAGCTAATCTAACTTCATTCTATGTAGTGCCTTCATCCTTCTTCTTTTCGGAATATCTTCATTGGAGAATGGAGAACTTGGACCAACGTGTCCAATCTAACTAACTCTACACCTATTGGATTCGGACTAAAATAACAGAAAATAGTGATACATTAGTTCATTTTAACAAAAAAATTGAACGCTTTTTTGCGCCATTTTCACAGTATTATTTTACGAGATCGCCCACACGTCTAGCATTTTGTGTCCCAAGTTATTTTTTTTGTGTTTTAACGATCGCCTCCTGCGTGACTTGGCCACTTGGAATAAAGGCCACCTTTTCTGGGGGCTTAGACCAGCTCCTCAGTAAATATTGCTCAACTCTTCTGAAACAAAGGCCGCCTCTTCTGGAGGAAAGATCAAATGCTCTGGAGCAAAGACCAACCCTTTGAAACAAAGATCATCTTCTCTCCAACTCCTTTGGAACAAAGGATACCTTTTTTGGAACAAAGGCAGCTTTTTATGTTTTCGGATTTATCGTTCAGACTCTTGTTTTATATCTGCATTATTACGACTTCAACTATCGTTCTCATTTCACCACAAATTAGATCTAGCAACTAGATAACTCAGTTTATTGAACAAGCAAGAAGAGGAAATGTAGCTCAATATTTTGACTCTGCCGTTCTTACATCGCTGGTGAAACTCAAGTGCTCGACCAAGAAAAACAAGCGTGAATTCGTGGCCTCTTTTGGGTCTCGCATGGCCATGGAAGCAAGAACTTCTGAAGATTACTATGATCCCTGTGCTTCGTTCTTGCTCTTTTCTCCTTCTTCTGCTTAGACGGACTTTGTGAAGGGCGGCATCTTCATCTTTTACTTCTTGGGGAGAATTTCAGCGCTTTCTTGCTGTACGATACTTCGACTTTGCTTTCAAGTCACGTAGAGAGCGACGTAGTGCAAGATGGCCGCCATATTTCACTGGATCGACCTCAATCGGAGCTCTAAAGGGCCAACAAAACGTGCGATGCTCAGCAGTCACTTGCTATGTTGATAATAAATCAAATGTAGTAGCTTACTAACTTTCGTTGGTAGTACAAACTGGCTTCGCGAGTGATGGGGCAATAAAGATTGTCCATGTTATGTTAGGCGCACACATTTTATTTTGTAATGATTTTGCTTGATAATGCAAAAGAAGACAATGAGTCACAGAGCAAAACGTGTAAGATAAATCCATTTTCACAATGTTCTGGATGAGTTTAATGCCTCGAGTGAGTTGAAAAAATGACATCGGGACAAATTTTGAAACATCGAAAGAGAATCTGCGACCGAGTTACAGGTATCAATCTTGAATGCAATTCCGCCGTTGACGACATTGAATTTCGGTATAATTACAAAAGCGGCTCTTGCATTTTGCTGTTTCTTATTGCAAGGGAGCAAAAATGTAAGAATGGAATATGACTTGTCATTGAAAAAGAAAATAGACACTACAACTGCAGGGTGTCTCAAAAAATGTACTCGTGTATTTCTTTGTGATACAGGCATTTATTGACAAAGATGCAAGCCTAATAAGTTGAATTTAAAAGGAACATTAGATGAAAAAAATCCTTAGATATATGAAAACCAAAGGTCATCATAGAAAACTTAGTTGCACCTTGAACAAAAACGAAAAATACATAAGTGATCGTCGGTCAAACGATGCCTATAGTTATGGATATCCTTCATCCGACATGATAGTTTGCCAAATGGGAGGAAGTACATTGTCGCATTCGGGAGATGCGCAGGTGTGATGAACAGATACCTGCCTGGTGCACTGTAACTGTTCATCACACCTGGCGAAGGTGATGAGCTCCAAAGAAGCTTACATTGATGGAAAACACACGCAATGTAATATTTCTCCTTAATTTGCTATGTGACATATCTCCTTTATCAGCTGCGTATTATTTCTCCTTTGTTATTTTTCTTTTATTATATCCCTTTTATAATATCTTTCATTACATCTCTTTCATTATATCACTTTTATTATATCTCTTTTATTATATCTCTTTTATTATATCTCTTTTATTATATCTCTTTTATTAAATCTCTTTTATTAAATCTCTTTTATTAAATCTCTTTTATTAAATCTCTTTTATTAAATCTCTTTCATTACTGGTCCTTATCCGCCACTGACTGTGGTGCGTGCGCGTGATCTATGTGTGACGGCAGGGAACATACTGTTCCGGACTAGTGTAAACAATTCATTTTATTTCATTTTCTGGCTTTGTCTGTAATGTTCCTCCTTAGAAAAGTGGGTGGATCATTGCTCAAAAAATTTTCCGAAGTTGCTAAAACGCGAGTTTTTCTTACTGGGATCCATTTGTTAGAGACCACTCACGGAGATGCATGTATTTCATCCATGGGACGTAACACTCCTAGGGGAAGAATGGGAGGTTCTGAGCTGAAAGTTAGGTAGGTCTAGATTTTGTTGAAATAGAATGGCTCTCTCGTTCTTTTAGGGACCAGTTTTCTTTTTTCGGTTCTCTTCTGTTCTGTATTTGCAGCACCTGGTACTTTCTTCTTCAAATTACATTTTCCTTCAAATGCTTCTTTTCTTGTTTACGTTTTATTTGTGCAGAGGGAGAGAAGTCTTATGTGAGAACACATCTTGTGCGTAAATTCCCTGTTTGTTTAACTTCTTACTAAATGGCGTCTTTCACTTTCCTCTCTTCGGAGCCCTTTTGTTGGGGTTATGGAGGCGTAAATTTATTTTCTAAATCTACTCTAACCTTTGGTAACATTGCATTAGCTCTCTTGTTCGACCTAAATTGAGCAAGACTGAATGCTGATCTGCTCGTTTTTATTCCATTTCCCCTGAGCACAAACGCTTCCAGGAGTTGGTCTGGAGCTCCCTGCCATGAGTGGTGGACCAGGACTTGAGTGGGAGATGTTCGCTCTCATGTCAGCGCCATTTGCAAGTTTCCAACAATTTGCAAATAAATACTCATTTGCATGTAGGAGCTCGTCGCTGTTTCATTTATTTACGTTGCGGGCATAGCAGTAAAGCAAATATCTAAACATTGATTTGGCAACTGAAATCGATGCGAAATGCGGCAGTGATTCTGGAAAACGTTGTGAATAGTGGGCCATGTGAATCATCCAGTGCAGGAATATCCAGGAAGTTTTTTGGAAATTTGAATACATTTTTTTGAAAATTTGAATTATTTTTTGGAAATTTCAATAAATTGTTTGGAAATGTGAATTTACAGCACGTTTAGAGAACGAAATTAATTTGTAAGATTAAAACTTTTCAAGCAAACATATCATGGGCATTCCGAAAAGTTTTTGAATCTTCGAAAAAGTAACTAAATAACACTTATTCCAGTTGCTTGGAATGAGAAAAAGACAAAGCGCATATTTTTGAGCTAAAACATTCGCTCCTGACCTCGATGTCCCGAGTTGACGGTTAGGTAGGCCTTCTTTTTGTTGAGGAAAAATTGTTATCTTATTTGTTACTGATATCTTGTATCCTGTTTACTGCAGTTATTTTTCCCGAGCTCTCATTACTTTCTTCTCTAACATTTATCTTGCCTTTTCAGTTTCATTGATTCATGCTGTTTGTACGCGCAGGGTGTGGCAATACACCTTGTGCATAGATTTCCTATTTTTAATTCCACAATAGACGGCGCCATCCTCTCTTGAGAGCACCTTTGTTGCGATCAGGGAGGCTGAAACTAAGTTTTCATTCCAGACCTTGTGTCGCAGACACATGACGTTACATTAATCATTGAAAAAGATGACAAATTTCCAACTCCTAATATAACAAAGTGCATCTAGCGCGCGGGGCAAGCCTGGATGCTCCTTGTCAAGTGCACACTAACAATGCCATTTCTCCTCGACGTTAATCTGATGCCTGCGCGTGACTGGTGTACGGCGGCATGGGGGCAGCAACACTGTACTGTATTTGACATAGTGTTGCAAGTTCAATGCTCAGTGTCCCACAGCTTAAATCCGTTTGTCTATTTTGGGCTTAAGGTATATATGCCACATTCAGAGCACAAGTATCCAAAGTAAGCGAATATTGTTTGGTACGTAGAATTATTAAATTTTTTATAATCAAATAATTAACTTAACCACGAGTAACTCATGATGTAACTGTCTTTCTCCATTGAAATTGAGCGCGACAGTAAGTTAAAATTTTGACGAGATCAACGAGCTCTTTCTGATAAATATCAGTCCAGTAATCGCAAATGCATTAAAGTTGCGTACTCGGACGGCAATTTATGCAAGGAGACTCACTTTTTATATTACCTTGAAATACAAAAACCATCCTGATGCTTGGTTGTCTGATCAGTTCTTCCATTTCTGTTCCCACGAGAAATACCAAATCCAGCCCTGATGTTGCACTGTCTGATCAGTTTTTCTATTTTTGTTGCTACGTGAAATGCCAAAATCCGCCCTGATGTTTTGTCGTCTGATCAGTTCTTTCATTTCTGTTACAACGAGAAATACCAAAACCTTCCTGATGTTGCGTACTGTGCCTGAGCCATGCACGTGCGAGTGAAATGGGAAACATTACCCTGAAAGTCTATTTATGAAGCCTTCCGAGAACCAAATCATTAAGGGCTATAGAAACTCAGACTTGAGAATTCTGCATAAACACAATCCGCACATACGAATACGTTTAGTCTGCTTTTGAGAAGAGTTTTTAACAAACAAAGAAAGTGGAGGCCTGGAATAGATGGCAATGGAAATCCTACTTGACCTGCTGTTTTGCGAAGATTTGAAAGCGCTTGTCAGGTCGACAGACTTGCGAGTGTTCAAAACAACCTTGACTGAGGTAACGTTGTGAGGTCAAGAGGTTCCCTCCTGTATTGAGAGCTTATCGAGTTTTTAAAAATAGATTTTACTGATCTTCTGATCAGTTGGATCTGTAGAATCTGATCAAAACCCCTGGTTTTTATGGCGTGTCTGTTCTCGTCAGTGCAAATGGATAAATTAGCTCTTCTATTTTGTGTTGCTTTGGCTTCACAGAGGAATCAGTAAAGCGTTCGTTCAAGTGTAAGTATTTAGTATTTAAGAATTTTTAATTAGTTTTTCCTTTCGTTATCACTATATCTGCTTCTTCATTTTACCGTGTACATGCAGAGTAGGAGGCACTCAGTATTTTTATTTCTTTCAATCATTCATTTCTCTCTTTCCATGTACTTTTCCTCTCTAATTTTTCACTTCGTTTCTCTTTCAACATCGAGGGGTTTACCCCTCAGGGGGATACGATTATTGTATCTCTGAAAATTAGCACTCCCAGGAGGAAAATGTGAAGTTTCGAACTTGGTTAGGTAGGCCTTTTTTTGTTGTTGAAATGGAACGTTTTTTGTTTTGTTAAGGACAATTTTTTCTCGGTTCACTGCTGTCCTTTCACTGCTTTTCAGCTTCTACTTTTTGGTTCACTGTTTTTCAGCACCTATTCCGTTCTTCTTCAATTTTTATCTTGGTTCCTAACATTTTTTCTTAACTGACTGTTTCTATGCGCAGAAGGTCCTGTGCGGAAACACACCCTGTGCATAGATTCTGCGAATCTTTAACTCCATACTAAATGATGCCTTCATCCTTCCTCTCTTTGAACATCTTTGCTTCGGTAAGGGAGGCAAAAACTAACTCACAGTCAATCAATCAAGCAATCAATCGATTGCTTGATTGATGCTCCATCATCTGACCCCCTCTTTACATGGCGTTAAAAAAGGCGTTTAGGGCGTAGTGATGAAATAAAATTTGGCACAAGTGCTATTCTTTTTATGTAAAACTAATTTTTCCATTCCTTCAAAAAGCAGTGTGATGGTTTTTTTTTGGCGAATGATTGTGATCCAACTTGGGGGAAAATGTATTGTGAGGCACATTATCATTGAATAAACTCGACTTTATCCTAGGATGAGTGAAGAGTGTCAACTTCATGTAACGTCAGATTGAGGCAGCAGCTAAGAGAGCGATCAATAATACTTGCTGATAAAAGCTTTACTCCATTCATGGGCTTAAAAAGTTGCATTAAATTTTCTTAACTCATCTCAGTGAAACTTTGATCTGATCTTGTTATATGGGCAAACCAACAATGTGAGCAATGAAGCCAAGGTACAAGCCAGACTAAATTTTTTATCAGACATCTATTGAGTGAGGGAACAACTGCCCTTAGAACAAAAAGTGCAAGACTCTAGTTGTAGGAGCAAAGTGGTTTTCCGGTTCCCCCCAAGTGAAGCGTAATTTGCACAAAGTATGGTGATGAGGACAGACATCCCGGATGCAGCTCAGGAATGCCACAAATGCCCGAGCAGCGCCAAGTCCCCAAGATAGACTGAAGTACTATCTTCTTCAGCGCTAAACTCTGGAATGAGCTCTATTTTGTTGGGGCCACGTCAATTCAAAATGGCGAGTCGAGAAACTGAGATAAATTTTCTACCATGAAAATGCTATTATCAACTCCTTCAAATTACTTTATTCTTGACTATTTATGAAATATACTTACATAAAATGATTCCAGGATAAATCGATTCCAGAGAACCTGCGCATGTAAAAATATAAACGTCTCACTTCCACACAAAACGTCAAAGTCAAATCTTTGCAGAACGATTCATCGGCACAACTGAATCGCACTTGACACATAAATAGAAAGAAAAAGCTCTCACGTTCCACTTAGATTACGAAGCTCTCTTGATCCTCGTAAGAAAAGCTGACACAATAAAGTCCCAATTTTGGATGACTTAGAGCACACAGCGGCGCCACCATCAAAGGAGCGACTTAATTCGAAACTCGGGTCTTCCTTGTGCTCTAGATAGTCTTTTTCCTGCGTTGCCTCTGCTTGCAGCTGTGACGGCACTGGAGCTGATCTTTCACTCTAATGAAATTATGTTGTCATGGCCAGACTTGAATAACTCCCTAACGAAGCCCTAGAGGAGGCAACGAAGAAATTGAAAAATTAAAGCAAGGGGTAATTGTTTCTGGGAAATTTGAGCCCCCGAGGGGGCTTCAATTGGAATTGATGTTCCTGCTGTATGAGGCAGAGTTAAATCTCGAGACTTTTGAAACTTGATCTTCTCGAATTACTGTGCGCTCAAGCTTACAAGTTTCGAGACTTTTGCTTCTTCTCAAGGTCAGCTGAATGTTTACATATAATATTGCACATTGCGCAAGCTTGTCAAGGATGTTAGGGATTTTAATTTCTGAATAGAAAGAAGTTCTCTGCTCATGCATTTGGACTTTTGATCATTCGCAAGATTTATTTTTGCCTTGTTGAAGAATAAATACCCATGTCCATCTTGCAATCGCACATAAATAGTTGATCTTATTGCCTTCTGTAGGTGCGAATGTTAAAGTGTAAGCACGTCAGTCTGGAATAAAAAATAAAGCTGGGAAAACCTGAAATGTTCAATCTCCAATGAGCAGTAAACCTATCCTGCCTCCCAATTCTGGGGGTATTAAGTAATTAATTCTCATCCACCCTAAATAACAATAAGACGAGAAATTTTATGAGCTGTCATAAGGAAATCATCACGTTTGGGATTTTATTACCGTGATTGGAATCTCATTCATTAGGAGGAAAAACCATTGTTTCTACGGGAATTAGCGCTTCCACGGGGAAAATGTGAGGAACCGAGATGAGGGTTAGGAAGGCTTTTTTAAACAAAATGGGTTTTAGTTTTTATACGACCCATTTTTTCCGGTCACAGCTGTCATGTTTTTCAGCACTTTTTTTTAAAACTTTTATTTCATTTCATAAACTTGATTTCTAACTTGCAGTTTGTATACAGTATCTATCGTGTGGTAACACACCTTGTAGTGTACATAGATTTCTCTTCACTCCTTACTAAATGGCACTTGCCTCTATTTGGACCACCTTTGTTGTGGTTAGGAAGGCTTGTACTGGCTCATCTGATCTAATATTGCTTGTTAAAGTTCACTGCCAGAAATAGTCTTTTTCTCGCCTGATGCCGCCTGCTGCACGTGAAGCGCAGGTTCTCAGCCTGCCAGTTTCCAAAACTGCCAGTTTCCAAAACTGCCAGTTTCTAAATGACAGACAACCCTGTGAGGGTTGCTGCTTTCTGCGCGCGCTGGAATGGTCTGGCTTGCGCTTGCATCGCTTACAAGTGAAGACGTCAGAATGAATTTTTTTTGTCGCCAATTGGGGCCATCGCTCAACTTTCGGGGCTCGTCTGTTTTTAGGAGACAAGTGGCTGCTAGCGTCGTACTTGTAGCTAATCGCTGTCCTGAGACGTCGAGTGATCGGTGAAAAAAGTGGGTGAAAGTGCAGTGCAAGGGATTCACGAGATTTACCGAATGAGAGGACTTTCTGTTGTTCTAAGACGTACAAAGACTGTGGATTTTAAATGTGATCCCATTATAACGTTAGATGCAGCGTTTGTCAATCGGTATATGAGCAGGAAAAGTTCTAAACAACGGTTGAATTCTATTTTGAATGTATGTCTCTATTTTCTGTCCCCATCATCATTTCAGTCGCTAGGTATGTAAATTTCGTTTCATTTTTTTCAGGTGATCTGTTCAGAAATTATTTTTAAACTGATTCCTGAGAACTTGAGACAAACTCGTGTTTTTATTATTATGTCTTGCTGACTTTAATTAAGGGAGGTGAACATCAATCGCTGACCAAACAGTATTTTACAGGAAGCTTTTGAAAAGAAACATTTTGTTGAGGACTACCTGATATTGCTTCACTTAAAAAAAAAAAATGTTTCCGCAAATTTAGGTTCATTAATTTTTAAAGCTAGGGTAAAAACTGAACTTGTTATGAAACTTGAATGAAAGAATTTAAAAAGATAATAGAGCCGCACCCTCGCTTGTGAAGAAGAGCTACTGGTCTGGATGCTCTAAGGATTACTGGACAATCAAGAAGTGGTATAAAAAGGGATCAGGCCCTCAGGTTTCAGGAGAAAATGTGAAGTTTTGCCCTCCGTCCTGCATAAAATTGCCCAGTGAGCGCGTGGACAGGAGCAACGTTGTTTTGTTTTGAGTGAGACGGGAACTTATCGCACGTGTGCGAGAGGAAAATTTAGCATTTTTGTTTCTAGTTTGGTTTCAAATAACATCGGGTAAGAAATTCGTAGCGTGGACTTATGAAACTACGAATATAATTTATCGCCATTTTAGCTTTGAGTTGCTTCTCTGCTTCGGGAATCATTGGAGGAGTAAATGGTATTTGGTTTCCTGTCTCAATTCGTTACTTTAATGACGGAAAATTATGTCGATGAAAAATCAACTCTAAGCTTGGTGAACTGTGAAAATTCCTCATTCATTTGTTGTAATTGTAATGTGTGTTGGGACTAGGCTTCTATGGAAATATTGATTGAGTAAAAGCCCTGACAACAAGGGAAACTTACAAGTCCATTGTTTTTCAGCATTGCTGTTCGCACAAAACGAAACTTCGAGACCAACTTTTGTAGCACATCGAAAATAAGGAATGTATGTCATAAATCATTCAAGCACCCTCCGTTTTACTAGTATCTTCCAATCATCTCTCAATGTGTACATGGTGAACAAATCATAGCACTGTCGACTCTCGCCCCGCATGTATGGGTATAAGAAGAACACTCAAGTTCCAGTGACCGACGTGGAGCACCAATTCGAACAGGGATGAAGCTCATTAACTGGTACGTTCAGTAATCAATACCCGCCTGAGCAGCGACTTGCTGCAGCCTAATGAAAAAAAGCTATTTGGTACTGGTCGCTCCGACACCGATCTTTTGTTGTGCAGTACACAATGCCGATGATTTTTTTCTAGGATCGCTATGATTAGCCTCCTCGTCACGCTCTGATTCCTTTTGATGTTGGAGGTTTTCACAGAATCTTCGTAATTTGAACCTCAATCCGAATGCTTCGTGAAAACCCATACTCTTTCTCGTGCATTTTTTCCCGCGTTTCCTTTACTTTATAAGGGGATATGGTCGACGCTCGAAGGTTCATTCTGGTTCTTAGAACATACTCTTCTTACCACATACTCTCATGAAAACTGCTTGACAGTGATGAGGACATGAAATGCTTTCATAAATACCGTTTTGTAAATAAACCTTCTTTCTGCACGATCATTTATATCACTTCAGTAAAGCATGAGATTATTTGAACATTTTAAAAGAAATGTCTCAAAAGATCGTTTTCTACAATGCGGTGAGTGGCACAACAGGTGAATCTTTCGCAAGGGGTGGTTAGTGGACATTCTTTAATTTTACTGTGTTGAAACGCTCACTGGCTGCAGAAACACTCTTAGAACGACCACTCTTAGAACGGTTTTTTATCAAAATGAAGTTGAAATGAGCGTAGTGTACTTTTGACGTCAACGGGCATACCGTGTTCTCAGTTATTTGTTACGATGAGCGATGGCCTTGCGGGAACAGTTACTATATTCTCCATTTCACTCTCGCTTGCCATGTCGATTGATTCGTATGCAGTTTTGTAATTAGGTCTGAATATTTCTCCTCCGCTACACCTGATGCTACCAACTTGCACCTTGCATCACCATCACGGTGGGAATTTAATTTATCTTCGTGACATCTTACTAGTCTCAAGTTGTCCATTTTTTGAGCTGGAATCGTGGGCATTCATATTACCACAACATGGTTCATATCACAACATGGTTCATATCACAACATTGCTCATATTGTCACAACATGATTCATACCTATTATCACCACATGACTCCTACATCGCCACAACATGGTTCATATCATCACAATATTGCTCACACTGTCATAACATGATTCATACCTATTATCACCACATGACTCCTACATCGCCACAACATGGTTCATATCATCACAATATTGCTCACACTGTCACAACATGATTCATACATATTATCACCACATGACTCCTACATCGCCACAACATGGTTCATATCATCACAATATTGCTCACACTGTCACAACATGATTCATACCTATTATCACCACATGACTCCTACATCGCCACAACATGGTTCATATCATCACAATATTGCTCACACTGTCACAACATGATTCATACATATTATCACCACATGACTCCTACATGACCACAACAGGGCTCAAATTACCACACGGTCGCATAACCATGAGGCGCAGGTCAGTAACGCCTGGTACCGTCTCATAACGCGGGTTTCACAAGTCGAAATTTAGAAAAACAAATCAGCTACTGCACAGAAATCACGTCTTCGAAGCCAGTGTATAGAGTGCTTCTACTGAGCAAATTGGGTCTCACTTGAAGATCATTTTTGTTTCAGCGGAGCTAAAGAGATCCTATGTTGATGCGGTGGTGAAACGAGAAAAGTGTTTTAAGTACCTGGTGAAGTTAAAGGAATCGTACTGTCAAATTTTTGAATGAAAATAAACTTGAAAAAATCATAGATGTGAATGGGGTTTTTTAGATGCTACGTCGATAGTGTAGTCGAGTAACAAACGCAGGGTGGGAGACATTATGATTAAGTTGCTTCAATCGACCATGTTTTCGGTGCGAGTAATTGTCCCTCCCAAAGTACTGGGGACATTTTGACAAACGTTAAATAGCTGATTGAGTTCATGTAGTGTCTCGTCATACTTAAAAATTAATTTATGGTAGAGAGTAGAGACTTGGGATTTTCGTTAGTGCGTTCGCAAATTTCCACTTTTCGAGGCTTCGTTAGTATTAAAAATAAGTTTCACAAAGTACTGCGAAGAATTCCGAGGCATTTTCTTCACAAAAAACTCCCATCCCCAGCATCAATTCGAGCTGCTCCTCTTAGGAGACAGGCCAGCTTTGATAAGAAGACTTAATTTCCTGGGAGTAATGTCGCTGTTTTTCGCTCGGTCAAGCCTGGACAGACAGCTGCACCTCGAGACTCCAAGTCTGTGCGGCGTAATGTCATCACGGTGATGCGATTAATTTCTTCTTGTGGTGTAACGCCCCTCCATGTAGCTACCGGGTCCGCTGCGTGGGTGAACTCTCAACACCTTGACTACGATTGCGCGGGTCGTAAATTTGATTTGGTTAGGTTGTACAAAAAAAGACTGGGAAAATCGAATTACCTGCTTGAACAGTTTCCATCCTTTGTGAGAAATGTTCAAAATA
This sequence comes from Platorchestia sp. MABIK, assembly GCA_014220935.1. NCBI lineage: Eukaryota > Metazoa > Arthropoda > Malacostraca > Amphipoda > Talitridae > Platorchestia > Platorchestia sp. MABIK. The sequence continues at coordinate 2,609 of JACJUY010012913.1, read as the reverse complement.
TAAGTGCTCAATATAAATTTCCTTGAATGATAAAATTCCTTCAAAAAGAGTAAACGAAATGGTTTGAAATGTTGTTCATTTATATTGGTGCCTATTTGAACAATTTACCTAGTGGGACACATTTGTCCCACCCCGTAGTCAATATGTTAATGTTTTCGACTATTTGTTTTTCCGCGGAGCTGGTAGCACACTTGATGGGAATGCCAAATTAATGACTTCGCAGAAACTTTGAAGACGTTATGACACGAACCCTTTCTTGTCAATACAAAGGAGTAAGTTCTTAACAATGTATACTCTCCCTCAGGCCAAAGACTTGCTTTAGCGAAGCGAGTCGGTCTCTTGGGCCATGTCATCCTTTGATCTTTTTAGGCTCGAAAACAAGGGCCTTGTCGAATTCACCAGCCCTGAGTTCTCTATTTTTGAGGGCGAGCTTTGTTGCGAATATCTCCGCGAGGAAGAGCCTGTCAGCGGGAGGCCTTGCGAACAAATTCAGGCTGGGTTGTTATTGCGCTCACGATTGTCTAAAACGGCGATCTTTCGCGACCTCTGAGGGTAGTCGACCTCGTCTCCTCATCATCTGCTTAACTTAGATGCTGCTATTTTTTGAGTGTATCTAATTAGTGCTGATGTTATTCATGGAAGATTTAACGTATATTGAGACCCCTGCTAATTTAACGCTGTTCTTTATTTCATAGCTCACTGTAAGTTAATGGCTTATCAATTTGAATAGGATATTCAATAGCAACTTTTTTTTTGCGTTAAAAAGTTTACCAAAGTTAATAACCGAGATACATGAAATTTTCTCAGACTTGTCTCGAACAACATTTGACGCATCAGGGTTGTTTTTCTTGTTTTTTTATGCTACCGTGTATATTGCGATAAGAATCTGAGGGTGCATTTACTTATTGCAAATTTAATATTCATTATTAAACTTATGAGTGAAGAACTTCTATTCTAAATTATACAAGGTTCTCTTTTTGTAAATAGCTTCTCATATTTGGTTCATTATTTGATGTCAAGTGTTAAGTGTCCAAAGTCTCTTTTCCATCTCCAACACAGAAAATAAGCGTTCGTTCGGTCTTCGACGACAGGTGCTGCACGAGAAACTATTTATTTTTGTTTCGAAGTTGAAATCAAAATGATTTACAGGTTTCAAACAAAAGTTGGAGATAATAACCCCGGAAGGAAAAGAAATAAGCTAAAATTTTACCTTGAAAATCGATGGTGCAACAGGGATTGTGGCGATGGGAAAAGAGGCTTTCGTGATTTCTGTAAATGTTAAAGTTTAGTGAAGACCATGGTCAAAAATCCAAAAAGGAATGTTTTCTGATCCCTAAAATTTGCTGCGAATAAACTGTAAAGAATCGCTTTCTAAACCCTTCGAAATACCCCGAGAAAATGCTAGCCGTGTCCAGCGATCTTGGCTTGAGGCTTTTTTAACTTCATAGTCTTCGGATTGAAAGTTTTGACGTTTTGACTGCCCCGAGCCTGAGCGATTCACGGACATGCCTTGCGTTCTGAGGAAAATCAAGAGGCGTTGTCGTAGATCTACCCGAAAGTGAGGATTTGTTCGCTCGAAAAAGATTGGATGAGAGTTTATATCTAAATAAAAAGCATTATCTGAGGTACCTGTATTTGAACGCGGATACTTCGAGGTAACTTGACTCGCCATCTACAGAAGTTGAAGATGTTTTCTGATGAATTTAAGATTTGAGTTTGCTTTCTGCCTTGAAAGTAAGTTATTGAGCTATGTCAGCTTACAACAGCATCTCATAAAGCTCCCACTCTAGAAAAAAGCCGTTCAAAATTTTATGGGAGGCGGGTGCGTGCTCCAGCAAATTTCCAGTGTGGCGAGAAGCGATGGTAAATTTTGTGGCATGCGTGTGGAATCAACGCTAGGAATATATCAGAAAATGTTCAGCCCAGTAGGCACTCGGGATTGAATTTATTCCTCTCTGGTTTCTTTGAACTATGGAATCGCTAGTGCGTGGAAATCGATTTTTTACTTTTTTAGACGCAGTTCCTTTCCTTCTGTGAGGTCCCGAGTTGAAGGTTATATACGCCTTCTTTATTATTGAAAATAGAAAAGGTTTTCGTTGTTACGGGCAAAATTTTTCAGTTCGCTTCTGTTTATTTTTAAGCACCTGCTATTGCGTTCATCAATGTTTATCTTGTTTTAAAAATTTCTTCCAATAATGCAGTTTCTGTTCGCATTGTGTGGGGACATGCTTTGTGCATAGATCCCCAGTTTTTTTAATACCATGCTAAATAGTGCCTTCCACCTTCAAGTCTCAGGGCACTTCTGTTGTGGTCAGAGGCAGAAACTAACTTGTAATACGGGAATCCTTCCATTCAGGCTGCTGTGATGATGTGCATTATCACTTTGACTGCGACGTGAGCCACTGGTGGTCACTGGGGGAGTTTTCATAATGCTGCTGACCAACCAGTATTCACAAACTCTATTTTCACAAATACTAGATTAAAACTAAATTAAGAGACGGTCCATTTAAAGTTTTTTTTTAACTTCGTTTACAACAATTGACGATGAATTTGAATTGATTATTAAACTTCAGTTTTACCTGCAGCAAAGTGTTAGTTCCACTCTACAC
>JACJUY010012911.1:0-21031 GCA_014220935.1 Platorchestia sp. MABIK | reverse complement strand
GCCACCTTCTATATCGTATTCCCGCGTACTGTAATGTTTAAGACGAAATGAAATTCTATTTCATACATATAGTTCAGAGCTTGAACATGAGATTTCGGAATGAATTTACCATTCGGGAAGTTGTTAATTGCTCGAAAAATGACAGAATGCGGATAACATTGGTTGTAAAATAAAACTACCAAAAACTAAATTCTGTATGAATGTCAGTGTAATTTGAACAAATATTATAGGCGCGAGTATAAGGGTTGAAATACTATTAAGTTTACATCGTTTACAACAAAAGCTAAAGTAACTTAAACCTAACCTGGAGAATGTTGGTTTCCTGAAGACTAAGGACACGAATTTATCATCAGATCTGTGAAAATTGAAATCAAGATAATTTAATTGATTATTTTTCTCTAGATCTAGAGTGAATTTTATATTGGGATGTCTGGAATTGAAATATTGCAGGATGGAATGGACATCAAATTTGTTTTTGAAAAGGACGAAAGTATCGTCAATGTAGCACCTGTAGAAAACCGGTTTGAATGAAATCGGACACTGATCTAACCATTTCTGTTCATTGTGTGAACCCAGTCGAGAGAGATCCATAGTGAGAGACCCACTCGTATTGCTTCAGTCTGTTTATTTGTACGACCATTGAAAATAAAAAGGGAATTTTACACACAGAGTTCTAAAAGAGATCTAAAATAATTTTTGTTAAGCCTATAACTAAAGAGGATGAATCAGAAAATAGCGTACTCGCACAAATATCAATAGTTTCGTCAAGAGGCACATTGGTGAATAGATTCTCAACGTCAAGAGAGGCCATAAAATACTTATCAGCATTAGGGTTGCTGAACATGCAGGTCAAAGTAATCGTACTGGTCGTTTGCTTACTTCTCTGACTCATTCTGGTATGAGACAACATTGTGGTAATGGTTCATTTGAACAGATTATTGACATTAGCAGATTTAAAATGTTAGATACTTGTACCGCCAACATAGATCTACGTATTTGAGATTTATTATTTATTCATAAACTCAAACCTTCTCTCAACGAAATGCAAACTGCAGACCCTCTGAAAATAGTCAACCGGTATATTAAGTTCTTCATAATTTTTTATGGTGTTCCATAATTTTAGCATTGAACTGCATTTTTTGTATTGTATTGTATTCGTGTATTCTGCAATTCTGCAATCTTGACTGCACTGACATGTCCTTTATTTTACTTGCATACTTTTGCTGAGAATGAGCCAAGGCTCGAAACGTTAAAAAATGTTTTTAAAGTACTTCTTCTCCATTTTTTTTCGTAAGGATAGCGATTTTAGCTCACGTAGCCATATGGTCCAATAAGTCTTTCGTTTTCTGAGGTAACTTAATAAAAGGGTTTTCTCTTTCGCCAATGTTGAAGTATTCTGGCATTAAAGGTAGCATAAAAATAATGAATAAAGTACAAATTCTAATGATAAGGTTTCGAAATGTTTGTACGAGACCTTGTGTAGGTCGGGAACCCGCGCTCTAATATGACAAGCGAATTGTGACTCTGACTTTGCTTTGACTATCGTCGGATTTTAAGGAAGTCTGCTTCTCTCTCCTAAATATTATGTCCTCTTTACCAACACGTAATTTCACTGTCAATTAAATAATTTTTTAGTCTCGTGCTACTCGGCAAAAGACCCTTACTACTAGGCAAAAACGTTTATCGTACACTAGATAAATATAAATGTATAGAAAAAAGTTAAATTTAATTATTTAGTGGGCCACTCTTTACGTAGGTTACAGCTCTGTCTCTAATAGTCACAGATTCAGCAAGATTTTGTGAACAATTTGCCCGAACATATGTCCAAAGTTCGAGCAAAAGTTGAGAAAGATCTTCTAACGAAGGAGGAGAAGGTGTTGAGATTCACTGTTCCCTATCCAGTTGATCTCTCAAATTTTCGACAGGGTTCAATTCAAGAGATTGTGAAAGCCATTCCATTTCATGAAATGATCTCCCGTGATCCCTGAACCAATCGTGTCTCTCTGTCATTGTTCCCAATGAATTACTAGAATTAATTTACTACACGCATTTCAACTTTTCTATCCACTGAATAATTGTTCTTTGCAAAGCCACAAGTCCTAAGATTATTATTTGAAACACTTCTCTGGCTAATTTCCCAGCCTAGTCCAAACCAATAGCCCATCTTTTGTCAAGAAAGAGGCTTATTTTGTTAGTTGTTTCAGAAGGTATTCTTCATGCTTTTTATCGCCTAAAGAGCAGGAGCGGTATTGGCTAAGAGGGACACTGAACGTCTTTCTATCGTTATCATGTTCTTTTTCCTTCAAATTTGTTACCAGGAAGCCTGTAAAAAATTCGTTAATTTATACTTGCATTTTACCAGGGTGCGATAAACATTTTTACCAGGCAGTTCACATACCTAAGTTGAAAATTAATTTTATACCATGTCCTTAAAAACGCTAAAGTAACTTCATAAAAAAGAAGGATCCAGAAGAATACAGCTAATCTGATACCATTATATAAATACTTGTTGAAATTATTTGAATGAAAACATTTCAGTTATTCATAGTTTCAACGTAAGCAATCGCTATATTGATCCTTTTGGATCAATAATATTTTCAGAAATAGCGTATGGTTAGCCACTAGTTAAGATGAGTAAATCTATGGATTAAATTTGATTTCAGGAGTCACAAGTATACCATGGTCTGTTGCAGGTAACGAATTCAAGCCAATCGAGATATTCTTAGCCTCTTAGCCTTTGTCTGTCGATGCTCTTATGATCGCTCCCTCGGGTACGGGCGAGAGCATATGGACAGACGTGGACAGACAGAGGCTGGGGTCAATCTATCCCCACCAAATTACTTAGTATATAGGTTACATTAATTAGATAGGGTGGTTACTCTCCGCTGCTAGAGGCGAAGTACAATGAAGTGATGATGTGCGAAGATTTGAGCTGGTACGAAATTTCTTGTCTTCGGGGCGACAGGACTAAGATGCCTCTCTTCAGTAAAACGTTTCATGAAAATACCGTACTGTGAATTGCTCTTAAACTGTTTTTGGAATTATTCCTTGGTACTCTTTTTTGGGCAATGCGGAGGGTTCTGAAACAATAACTCAGACGTGTACCTCAACAATTCATACTCTGATCTCCAGTATTACGACATAAAATTTTATGTCCGCGTCATTCGCAACTAACGTTGCGCATGCCGTGGCGCAGACTTACTACCTATGCATTTCAACAGCAACTTGTTCTCTTTTTACATCCATGTTCATCACAGCAAGAAGCAAGCAGATCATCGAGCTTTGCTAAATGTTAGCGCATTTGTTTTATCCGCACGTTTTTTGTAAAACGCTTTTCTATCATTCTTTCAATCTTCACTTTTGAGTTAAGAGGATATTTATTGTAGAAAAAAAGACATTTCACTACTGATACGGTAAGAGATCGTACTAGGATGAAAAAATGGAATAAAAAACAGGATTGCACATTTGGCATGACAATTCAACCGATCAGCTTCAACGATTCAAAAGTTTTTGACATGTTTGGGGGCACTAGGTGGAGTTTTATCGGTGAGAAATCACAACGAATGATTGATTGTTTTATCGATTGAAATATGAGACGTCTGTCGCGAGCACATCCAAGGTTTAACCCAATGAACATGAAACATGAAATAGATGATTCGCAAGGTACAAATCCTTGTTTTCGTAAAGTGTAGAAGACGTCTTCTGTAGAGAGGAATGTTTAGAAGAAGGCCCTTGAAGGAAGCATACACCTGTGTAATAAAATAAACGCTTTGGTACACAATTGGCGATAGAGCATTTTTACTGAGCGACTGCACAATAGAATATGGACTGACCTATTTAAGGATAATAATATTAGTAAGCGTCTTGACGATGCTGATTTTAAACTCAAATATCAAACTCTTGCTGTGAAAATTGTCGACTTCGTCTGAATCAGCGCTGCTGAGACTGGTCCTCTTATTAATATTCAAGACACTACGAAGATGCGTTAAAATGAGATCCGTGAGACAAAAATAACTATTTAGTAAACAATACATTAGACAAGAATTTCATTTATCTACAGAATGGAGATCCCCGTATCACACGAAATACTGCAATGATTTCGACGTGGTCGTGTTGCTGTTTTGGACAGGATAGCCCAGGCTTTAGAATTAATTATCACCGAGCTGATGTACGTAGAGCTTGAAAACGCCTGAGAAGTAGACTGACCCCAAATGTAAACAAAAATTGTTCGACTGCACGTAGAGATATAGCCAGGCGGTAATTCACGTTTTCACTGCTCCTTTAACCACGGTGTATTGACGAGCCTGGTGCGCAGGTAAAAAATGTTCAGAGTTGCCATTCTGTTGTATGCGTATGCATTAGAATAAATTATAGGGAACAGAGGATAGGATTGCCGTTTCAAGTTCAAGTACGCTAAAGTTTGCACAGTGAAATATTTTTCTGGACATTGCATATCTACGCTTTTTTGTTCGTATTTGTTGGTGTCAGCCTGTATCATATATTATCTGTTTCTCGATTTTAAATCTGTTATTGGGTGATGGTCAGTATTCTTATTTATATTTTACGAAGATTATCTCATAAATAAATGACATTCATTTTAATCTGCACTGCAACATTTCCACCGATCTCAAATCTCCAAGGGGGCTTTCACCAAAAATACGAAAAGTTGATGCGATTATACTCATTGGTGTAGTCACATAAGAGCTCACTGGTTCCATTGGAAGCCTTAAGCCTGACCGACCGTGTGGTGCCAATTAGGGAACACTTCCCTCGTTGTCCAGAGGCGCAAAGGACCGCACCTCAATGCCTACGCAAATCATGGCTATCGTTTCAAGAGCGGCTCGCAAATTACTGAATGAAACTGGACGCCATTGCCGCAAAAGGTGCTTTCAGTCGACTTTAAATGAAAGACAACTTCGCCGAATAGCTTCTGGCTCTCAAAATGAAACAATTAGAGCTCAAGTTACGGAGTGAAACTACTACTAATAGTGTGAAGTTCGAACTGGTGCAGCGAAAGCAATTGAGCGAACGCACTAAATATCCTTTGCAAATTTCCTGACAATTGCTTTCCTTCACTGTTAATGTAAGCATTATTTTTTGATTTTTCCTATACTTCAGAATTGAGCAACGTTTATGTCTATCTTGTCGTTTGTAAGCCAATCCTCAAATGATCAATGTTATTTATAAAGAGACACAATTAACATAGCATGGAAGGAAATTTGTTGAATTGGCTCTTCATAACTGGAAATCAGGGTCACTTGCCTATATTATCTAGTATGATATTTGATGCAATGGATCGAATACAACACAACGAGACCCGCAGAATATGAGGCTACAATAAGACCTAGAATCTGTAAAAGTTCAAATTACCGTGCAGCGTCGCTGACGAGCATAAGAGGTCACCTCGCTAAACCTTCAGCTGGGATAAGAATGGTAATGAAGATATCATGCTGGGAAATTTAACCTTCATACGTTGACAGTACAAATGCTTGGAGAAAAGATGCCAAAACTTGGCTACAGGCCATTCAATGACATCTTTAAACGTTAATTTTTGTTATTTTAAAATTCTCTCTCAGCGTCTTTCTGGTATTTTTCAACGCATATTTATATCAGTCAACTCATTTCAATTACCTAAAAAAGGTACTTTAGATAGCTTTTTCAGTCATCTATCTCATCAAGATATCTATCTTTTCAAGTTACCGACAATTCTCGTTCATTCAGCTCTGCCAGGCTGCAACATTTTAATCGAATTTCCAATCGCTGCTCGGATGCGAGGTTTGAGTGTTGTCGGTGCTTTGCTTTTCTTCACCGTCTCATTTAGGCGCAAGGCTTAAAATCAAATTGTCCAAAATTTAGACAGTTGTGTGTGTTTCTCAAGAGCATTCAACGCCGGAATTTAAACCCAACATTTATGCCCCATCATTTGCAAGCTTTCAATGATGTCATTACTCGTAAGGTCTACGGTGGTTTCAATTTTTTTATTGTTGTCTTCATGCCATTATTTATGCCTCTGATATAACTGACGGTGAGAGAAATTTTGCTGGGAAGTTTTAGTTAAAAAATATGAATGCGTGTACCCATTGTTTTTGCCTACTTCAAATAGTTATTTATGCTTACCGGTTACGATTTTTCGAATGTAAGAAAGTTATTGAATCCGGGTCTGTTTTTTGTCCATGGCTTCTAATCGTGTTTTTTGGCGTATTTTTCAACAAAAAATGTACTTTTACATAGTGTTGCAAAATTTTTTGTAATAACTTAGGCTACTAATAGAAAATATTGATATAAGCACTATTTCATTTATGTAAAAAGTTCAAAAAAACGCTTCATTTTTGAGATAACATGACACGTGAAATAAGAATGCTGATCATTAGCTGCACTCTCTTCATTAATACACAAGAGGGTAATTTAAAAATCAATTAACAACATATAATTTATTACTAGCGAGAACTTTATCACAGTAATTGTTCAAAATGTCTACCATGAGCATCGATACAAGTGCGACACCATCGTCGGAAGGAGTTGCGTACGTTGTTAAAGAGTCCAGGCATCTCATCAATATCTCCAGCAACGACTGCAATTCTGGCGACAAGATCTTCCGAACTCGACAGGTGTTTCATAAACAAGACTTTTCATGTGGCCCGACGAAAAATCTAACGGAATCAGATCAGGGGATCTTGGCGGCCAGGACACAGAACCATTACGACCGATCCGTCGATTTGGAAAGTGAAGGTCAAAGAAACGTCTCACATTCACAGCAAAATGTGCTGGAGCTCCATCATGCTGAAACCACATTCTTCAGCAAAAATCCAATGGAACATCGGCCAATCAATCCCGAAGGACTTCTTCAAAAAAGATTCTGCAAACTTTCCCCGTGTGACGCTCTGGCAGAATATTTGGGCCAATGATTTGATTGTGAATGATACCTGCCAAAACATATTGACAGTGTAGCGATGTTGATATCCATGTTCATGGATGACATGAGGGTTGTTTTTTTGCCATTCGTGAAAATATGGAAATTGAACATTTTATCACGTTGAAGGTAGTTTCATCCGTGAACAACACGTGTTCTGCAAAATGGGCATCTTCTAACTCCTAATTCAAACATCACTGCGCAAATCGTTCACGAGAAGCATAATCTGCGGGATAGTCCCTGGGGTTTCTGGAAGTCATACGGATGATAATTATTTCGATTCAACATCCGACACACTGCAGTGTGATCTTAAATTCCCATAGATGCTGCTGCGGCTCGAGTGCTCGTGCGTGGGTTTTGACGGAAATATTCCAACACACCTTCCTCATGACCCAGATCAAGCTACTCAGATCAAGCGACCAGCATTTACTCTGTTTGCATTGAAACTTCCGTTGTCATACAATCTTCGGTGCAAGCAGTGAATAATCGATGAACAGGCACCTGCCTATTGAGGTAACGTTCTTGGTACATTTTTACGGCACGTCTTGCATTACCATCAGCAGAACCATAGACGAAATGCACATCAGCCATTTCTGCATTTGTTAGGCGGTTTATCTCACCATAACAGTGTCACGATGCCAACTGACAAATGATAACGGTTCAAACTAGAGGTTACTAACGTTGACTGAAAAGTTCTAGAAATTTCTTTAACCTGGATTTTTTTCAAATTTGTGATTAGCAAGCTTTAAGACATTTTACAAAAAAGAAAAAATGGGTATGGCGTCAAACCTGCCTAAATTTGACAATTCTAATCCTCCTTATTCTCTGTTCCTGTCTTTTGCGAATTCGCGGTCGTGCTGCGAAATTTGAGTCTTAAAAGTTTTTAAGCATAATATCTCATTAATGGAGAGTTTTTTAACTTTTTTGATTGATGAAATAGTGCTTATGTCAATATTTTCTATTAGTAGCCGAAGTTTGTTCCAGCAATTTTCAACACCCTGTATAATGCTAAAATTTGGGTTTTACAAAAATTACATTGTACCTTGTATATAAAATACATCGTTTTGTTCCTTCAAATTTGCTGAATTTTGATCTCAAAAGTCATCAGGAATACAAAAGAAGGCTACAAATTACATAAAGCGGTACGCAGAACGCAAACAATGCACTTAGGGTTTGCAATCACTCGACGAAATGAAAATCCCGGAATCCTCGGCTTTCAGGAAGACAATCCCGGGAATTCTAGGGATCCCAGGATTTCTTTATATTTTACATTTATGTTATTGTAATTTGTTACCCATGCCCAACGCAGAATTTGGCGATTTAGGGAGCGAAAACCTTTATCTGCGAAGGATTCTCTGATGAATTCACTCTTTGTAACTGTATTTACTGACACGCCATCAACTGCTACAAGCTTGGTCACTCGTTCATCCGGAGTACTTTGATGCACTTTTACGAAACTTTTTTTTTTTTTGTTTGTTTAGGTTTAATGCTTTCTATACTGCTCTCCCTTGCATGAGGGCGCTTTGTTCCAATATGAATCCTTTTTTCTCAGCTACTAGTTGACGCAATTGGGTCTACAGTTTCAGGCTTCACTATGTTGTGTTCACTCTTTAGGTGAGGTAACAAACCACTTGTAGACCAGCCTTTGCCAATTAAACTCTTGCTGCACTTTATACACTTCACACTTTCTCCAGTTGCATCTTTAACATAGTATCGCCACACTAAGGCTTCAGTTTCTACAACATCGGCCGCTGCCATCGTATCTACAACAGTCTATTCTTTATAACCTGCAAAACAAACCCACAAAATATATTCTGATGAAATAGTTGAACTATTTTATGAGACAGTGTAGACTACACTGTGTAGTGATGTAAATTGCAATGATATTAAAACCCATAAGTCCTATCTTTAGCTTTCTAAGTGATTAATCAAATTCAACAGTATTATTTTATGTTATTTTCTCATTTAAATCTTGAAATATGTCTACTTTTTAGAATCCAGGAACTTCCCGGAAACAGCATGATTTTAAGTTATTTTCTCACTAATATTTTGAAATATGTATGCTATTTAGAATCCGGAGAATCCCGGGAAAAAGGAATTCCCGAAACGGGAAATTTCAGCCCTAAATCATCCGGGATCCCGGGATGCAATCCATAAATGCGCTTGGCTCCCAAGGCCGCATAGAGTCCAGAGCAGAGGCAGCGTCTAAGAAGCGACTCTACAGCCGCAATATATCGGTCCAGGCCAATGAAACTTAAATCCCATAATGCATCGTGAGCTCTTGGCCAAGAATTGTTTGTTGCTCGCTATAACCTCTCGAATTCCCAGATTGGATTGGTCACACTTGAACGAGCAGACTTAGAAATCACGCGGCTCTCTAGTACGAGTACACTAGCCGATCTCACTGTCAGTGCAAAATATTGCCCTGTAACTCACTTGGTACAAGAAATTCAGAGAAATTTCTGCGTTTGGCAGTTGTATTATAATGCTCTTTTGACCAGAGCACATTCGATTGAAATAATGGAAGTTAAAACAAATTTACAGAGAGTCTTTGTTATCAAACAATCCATCAACGATTAAACCGTAAAGAATTGAAGTAACTGAATCGTTTCAGAATCGATACGATCACATTGAAGCGGATAATTTAGGACGAAGCATCGTTTATACTTTTTGGAAGTGGAGCTAAAATTATTCTCCAATGAAGCTGTGCTGTTATTTATCAACATGTAATATACTGCAATGAAATTATGAATACAATCGAAACTTAAGATTGATTTTGCATTTTTGAGAACTCTACATAATGGGTTTATATTTTCAGTAGGTGATGATTTGTGGAGTAATAGTACGATACAGATACTGAATAGTAAAGTGGCAGCATTGCGCGCACACCTGGGCATAAGGAATCGCAGACAGGCGTGCTTTTGAGCACAAACAAAGTACGAGTGCGAAAATGAATTCGTTTGACTATGGAGGGAAAGACTAAGGAATCTGAAGCTCATAACAGTCTCAAATTGACTTTAGTTGAAGTAATTTTACAGTACTTAAGTTCAAATGTCGAAAGTCCTCATAGATAATTTCCTTAACGATTTGAGTTTCTAATTTGTACGATTGTTCTTTAATGAACTTTATATAACGGTAATGAAAAATTTGCCCAATGATGTGACATATTTAAATTTTTTTTGTTGATGTTCACTGAACTATAATAATTTGAAATAGATTGATAACATTATGGGTATTTGATGAAATTCAGGGTTAATTTCCATCATGATTTAAATTTCTAAGTTTCATAATTGTTTGTAATTGAATTGTTACACCGGTTGTGAAATTTTCGGAATGGAGAGATATATATTGAATCTTTTTTCGAAACTTTTTGAAATTTTTCTTGACGACGCTCATTGGAATATAATTTTTTAGCCTTTTTGACCTCTTACAAACGCTGATACCAAAGCAAGGCTCCGGGCAGAGAATGAACTCACCAACCTAAAGAAGTAATTTCAACCAGGTAGTCGAGAGTACAGCTTCCAACAATGTGGAGCCTATGCTTATTAGGTTCATGCAAATGTTTTTATAATTATCTTGGTTCATTTTTTTAAATTTGTTAAATTTCTTGGGTCCCTTTTGTGAACTTTTAGTTTAAATTCTCGCCCCTGGTTTCGAGAGAACTTAGGTCTGGGGAATGGCTCGGAAACCGCGTGGCTTTTTTTTCTTCTTCTGAAACTACGACGCTACGACTGCTATGGTGTCCATCCCTTGGCATTGTCAAGGCGTCTGCAAATTGTGTGAGATTATCATCCAAAATCCTGCGATTCCTGCTTCCATTCCTTCCGACAGTTGAGTGGAGTTGGCCAGGACCTGAAAAGGAGAAGCGGTCGCATATCAATACGCCACCTACTACAAATTTCTCTTGTGTATGTGAATTGTTAGGATCATAGCACTGAGTTTTCCTCACTCCTGCCGTGACGGACTCTGTTCCGCCCAAATAACGGAATCCCTCGTTCCTATGAACTGCTGTAACTGTTTTTGGACACATTTGCGTCAGCCGGATCTAAATGATTTTAAAAATTAGATCGTATCACCTGAAGATCCTCCTACAGTTCACTACTGGCCAAAACTGAGGGACACTTCTTAATTTTTTAATTTTTTAAGAATTTTTGAAACTTTTGAAATTGATTCTAAAGGCCACTCCTAATGTGCTACTTAAATTCTAGTTGTCAGAAAAGAATGGAAAAATATGTATTAGCAAATTAACTTTAATAACGAAAACAAGCCTCCTCAGGGGAATCCAACTATTGTATCTATGGGAATTAGCCCTCCCAGGGGAAAATGTGTGAGGGCCCGAGCTGAGAGCTAGGTAGGCTTTCTTTTTGTTGAAATAGAATAGGTTTTTTGTTTTGTTACGGACCATTTATTTTCGGCTCACTTCTGCCCTGTTTTTCAGCACCTACAACTTTTTTCTTCAACTTTTTTCTTGTTTCATGAACTTCTTCTTAGATTACTGTTTTTATGCACCTTGTGCTTAGATTCCGCGTTCTCTTAACTCGATACTAAATGGTGCCTTCATCCTTCCCCTCTTTGAACATCTTTGTTATGGTAAAGGGAGGTTAAAACTTTCTTACAATCAATCATCGAAAACAAGCTGGCAAAAAAGGTGGGACTAAAAGCAAAATAATTGCTTAAATGTTTTGTAATAGTTGTATATTGAGAATTTTACTATAAAACTAAACCATATAAAGTGAAAAGACCCTTATTCCTTATCACAGCTGCATATCTGCTACAAGATTTAATTAGATGAAGGCATTCTACTCCAGTAATTTACAACCATCTCTGTTCAGGTTTGAACAACAAATTTTTGTATAATGTTGGATTTCTGTCTATAACGAGTGTACCTAAAGCGTGCCAAAGGTTCTCAATCGGATTCAGGTCCGGACTCTGGGGTGGCCAATCCATGACTTCCAAATTTAGTTTTTTAAATATTCCATCACCAATCTTGATCTACGGCATGGGGCATTCTCCTGCACAAGAACGAAATTTTTACGTATTGAGTGACGTATTATTGAAATCTGATGATCTTGGAGTATGCTTTTTGTACATTGCTTCAATTACTCAGTGTTTTCAATCAGACAAAAGGAGTCGTTCCTCGTCTGGAAAACATTCCAAAAACCATAACTCTACCAGCACCAAACTTAACGTTATTTTAGTGCATTTGCTTGATAATCTTTCACAATTCTTTAAATCTTATCTTTTGACTGACAAGTGTTTTACCATCACAAAGAAATAAGTTCAACTTACTCTCGTCACTAAAGAAGATATTTGACCACTTATCAAGATTCCACACGACATGCTTAGTGGCGAATGCCAATCTCAGTTTTTGATTTTTCTTCTTGATGAGTGTTTTTTTAAACGTGATCGTACAAATCAGCCTACTTCATTTTAACGTCTATTTACTGTTTTCCTAGACAAATCCATGACACTTTTAGCATTAACTTTACGAGAAACACTAGTTACGGTTTTAAATCTGTTCTTTTAAAGCACGTCTTCTTATGATTCTGTCCTCGTTATATGCTGTATTTATTGGCCCACCAACTTTGTTTGGCAATGAAAGCATTGAGTAATAAAGTTTCTGCCAGATCGATTATTTTCTGACAGATGCATCAATCTTGGAACACGTTTACTTGGTGGAAGATGATACTGTGCTAACTTACTGACACAAACTACTGATTTTTTTAGCGACATAAAGGACTATTTAAATTTTTAAATTTCTTAAGCATTGATTTGAGATTTTCCTCCCGTGAACCCATGATTTTGACCGATTTGATTTCGCAATAAAAATTAACTTGCAAATACATTCTTTCTTCCCTTTTGTGAAATTTAAAATTTAGTGGCATTAGAAATTACATTTAAAAGTTTGACCAAGCACCGAATTTAAAAATTGAAGAAATTTAAAATTAAAAAAATTTCCCACAATTTTGGCTGGTAGTGTAAACTTCACAGACAATGTATATGCTTAGTTTCATGATTTTAAAATTTAGATGGACGAAAGACCGATGCTACATGAACCAGCGAATTATATCACCAGTGGTTGGGATAGGTATTTTTGGCACGTATGAAATTTTTTTACAGATCAGACCACTTAGATGTAACTGAAAAATTTGTTCCCATGTCTTTTCAAGTAATTCTTTAGCCTTCACCGTCTCGGAATTGGGGTGTTAACGATGACTTCTTTCTCATGTACCTTTCAGGCATTGGCTAAGGTCCACTGACAAACTTGATTATTTTTCCACAAAGTTCTACAACGTTCTAGTCATATGAACAACTCTGGTATGTCCGCAGATTATTAATTGTCGCTTTAAAATTAATAATGTTAAAACTAATCTTGTGTGTGCTTTCATGAAGCGATAACTTAGCATTTGTGTCGATATCATAAGAATGCTTTACCATTTGTGCGTTCTCACACCCAACTCGTACTGAACTACCAAAAAACAATTAGAGACGAATTTTTTCATTGCTTCGCTGTTATTGAAGTGAGGTAAACGAACTTCTGACTATGTATCGCACATATATTGCACCCACTGAGTGGACATAATCAAATACGCATATATGTGAGTATAACCAAGAGAATGATTAATCACCGATATTTTACCATCGAAAAGCAGAGCTTCAGAAAGCTTAACTTAGAATTGTAAATCTTTGACCGGATCGTGTATGTGCGCAGCCAGTCGTCCGTATTCCAGTATTTCATACGGATTTCGAGCAAAAAATCTTTTTGCCAATTACTGCATAAGTTGGCTGTAATTTGTGGTAGCTGGCGCAGTTGTCATCATTCTCTGCATGGTATTGCTGATTTGAAGAATTTGCTCAACTTTCATCCAAATCGCAGCATGAGTAAAGACCTAAAATGTGAAAATGAGTTAAAAGAGTATAATTTTAACATTCTAGATTGTTGCACACTACTCAAAAATTGGAAACCTACTGGTAGTCACAAGCTGAATGTAGAATGACATAAAATCTATAGAAGTAAAACATAAGATCAAATGAAGACCCGTTTCAATTGGTATTTTCTTTATTTTAAGATTGAAAACTGCAATAGAGTTCAATTGTAGTTGAATATTGTACTTAAGTTACAGCCACCGCAGTTACCGTGTTAAGATATTTAAGGCAAAGCCGTACCTTGTGAAGCTGTAGCATCTGGTGGTTCCCCGCATGCAAACTCTTGCTCCACCCTCCTTGAGACTCCAACGAATCACCTCCATTAGGAGCACCCACTTTTTACCTTGTCGTATTAGCCACTCCTTCAATCTTCTAGTTTCAATGTGCAAAGTTAAGAGCCTTGCGGTTCTTGGAACTTCCAAGTGTCTGGGTCGACAAATTTTAGCCCTCAGACTTTTTTGCGCCCCGATGTTCAGTCGGTTTTGGTAACGAGAGTTTGATGGACTCGCTGCTCTTGATGAAGAAAGTAGTGATGAGATGAAAGTTCAGAAAAGTGCTTGTTTCATTTAGCGATAGATTCCCATGCTGCAGAGAATATTGTTTCTTGTGTTGAGATGTTTTCTACATGAGTATCTGGACACAGAAATGAAAGATGAAATCCAAATTTTTCCAGGATAATCAGTAACGGCCCGTTTGTGGGAAAATTTAAGTCTGTAGTTGAATTTTTGGAAAGGATGTTTGCTCAAAAAAAGAACAGAGTTTAACTTTTCGTCAATATTGATTTGAAGCCTGTTGAATTTCACTGAAAGGATAATTTTTTCGGCCTGAATAAATTGAACTTTATAATAAATGAAATGATATGTAGGAAAGGTATGGGATATAAATCCTCTTGGAGGAACACGTTTTTGAACAAAAGAGGTTATTTGGTCGAAAAATTTTTCTTCACACAGGCTGAACATTTTGCGCCCTGAATTATCTTTACCTTCAGTTTATAAAAAATATCAGAAAACAAGTCAGGAACTCTTTTCGATGCTTCACAACGGCTTACTGCACTGCACGATAATTCCACTGCATTCAATAAAAGAAAACTTTTAAAACCAGACATATTTGTGCAGCTGCTGAGCAGCCGGGTAGCAATGGAAATATTTCACATAAGCTTCTAAAAGCTCATCACAAGCTTCGCTGCAAATTCGATGAACTCTTTCAATGCACGCTTCCAAACTTTCTTTAATTCTGTTCCAGTGAGCGCATTCAGCTTCAGAAAGTTGGTTAGCTGGACTCGTAATTTGATTCAGAATCCATTATCTCTCCAGAGAATTTAGACCACCTGCGCGCACCAATTCTTGCAACCCAACCTTTTGCTGAGATTAATGGAAGGCTATTAATTCTCCTTCCAGATGTTTTTTTACTGGACTTGCATTGGGATTTCTCCGCAAATGTGTATGTTTGCTAAGCACTTCTTGATTCGTGTTATGATCTTTTTCGTGAGTTCTCATTTATTGAACTACGATGGGAGCACAATGGCTTCAAAAATCCATTCAATGTTTCTGGCTATGATTATTGCCAACTAACAAATCTTCTCAATATAAATGTAAGCATTATTGTCAAAGTCAATTCGTAAGAAAAAATGGAGCGCTGGGCTTCATGCACATCATCTGACCTGGATTAGTTACCTACCGATAATCTGACCTGGGACAAATAATTTCTTAGTTTCTAAAGCTTAGTAGTGAAATAAGCTCTCCACAGCGCATCCAAAGCTTTAAAACTGTAAAAGAATTCAAGGCTAACGAGTCGCGCCATCTCGCATTCACATCATGCTAAATAACTTACTGTGACATCTCGTTCTTCTACTTTGATCAACTCTCAAAATAAGCGATCGGCAGTTGGCCTCAAATCTGCTCACTGCTGTTTTGAAGTCAGTATTTCAAACTCTGTGAAGCTTGATGTTTCATGCTTGGGTTAGTTCATTGTTTGCTTACTAATCTATCGGCGTTTTATCGGTAGGTTATGTAGATTCCGCAATTATTCTTCATCACATTTTTTACTGGACCTAATGCGAAGACCTCACATTGAGCCTGTATAGTACAGTTGATAATGCAGCTACAACTAAATTAATTTATAATCTATACGGAAAAAATGTAAGTATTTGTTTCTTGTAACAGAATTCATTCTATCACCGTGTGTTCCTTTAATCTCATGTATTAATGTTTGTATGTTTTTTTTATAAGTTCACTGAGATGGATATACCATCATCTCAGCTCAGTGAGGCGGAAGGGAGAACTTCATTTTATTGCTAAAAAACTGAAAACTAGAAACATTGGCCTTTTTGTTCAAAGAACACGGCGATCGGTTAGTACTGTTGAATTGTTAATGAGAGACAATGTGGCATTTCAATTCATAAAATTGATGAACCGGCTCACTGTCTTCAAGAGAGATTTATTACAATCCCAGTGAGCATTGTGTATATCTGTATTCGTAAGTATAAATGCATAAATGAAAACAATCGTAACCTGGGGCTTAAGATGTATGCACCAATCACCTCACCTATTTCTCATACATTGTACAAGCATTGAAATTTATGTCATCGTATATGTTTGTATACAGGGTTCAAGATTAGATTAGATTATTAGTTAGTTCAAGCCTCCCTATCCTCAACAAATGAGATCCAGAGAGAGGAAGGAAGAAGGCACCATTTAGTATGGAGTTAAGGCAACGTGGAATCTATGCAGAAAGGGCATAGAAACAGTAAGATGAGAAAGAAGTTCATGAAACAAGATCAAAGTTGAATAAGAAAGTAGTGGGTGTTGAAAAAACAGGACAGCAGTGAATCGAAAAAAAGTTGGTCCATAACAAAACAAAAACCTATGTTATTTTAACACAAAGAAAGCGTACCTAACCTTTAGCTCGGGGCTCCACATTGCCCTCCTGGGAGCGCTAATTCCCATAGATACAATAGTTGTATCCCCCTGAGGGGATATTTGGTTCAAGCGTTCGTGTTGTGCAATATTTGGTGTAAAATATGTTGACTGACCATTCCTAATTACCTAAAAATCATTTAGGAAGGTGTTTTCATCTATTTAGTAGCGTGTTCAAGTCTTTTCTTCTTTTCCTAACTTACAGCACATCTCAACCTTATTTCCTGCCATTTCTTCAACCATTGCAATAGACATGAGAATACCACTTTTTGTATTTCCATCTATACCATATGTAATTTTATATAAAGGAATTTTCAACATTCAATTCGTTGGTTTTTTAAATTTCTATTTGAAAATTAAAAAAAATCTTCTTGGTTGACTTTTTGAAAAATATTCGTTTTGGTTTTCTCTTCACTAGATGTACTTTCATTAGATTTATTTTACTTCATTAGATCTATTTTTACATCTTGAATCAATGCATTTTTTCATTTTATTTATGAAAATGCATCATTAGATGTATTTGTTTCATGGTGTATTTGTCAGCGCTTTGTGAGACTGCTCTCTTTCGTTCTAGACGCTTGGGGATCTTTTGCACCGCCATTATTTTGGCAGCAAATGTAAAATTATGTATGGGGTAAAACATCCTGGAGCTGGTTATTAAGTACGCATTTCCCAGTCTAACTTTTTCGCCGCCTGCATACATGTTTTTCGTTGCCCAAGCGATTTAATTGCTTAAATCGCTTTGGCGGCGAAAAACATGCATGCAGGCGGCAAAAAGTTAGACTGGGTTGTTGTAATGTACGCTCGAAAAACTAGTTTAAAATTTACGAAATGTGGATTTCATAGTTTCAGGTGCATACTCATTTGCTTTCACCCGCTATACTTTCAATATCAACCACTGCTGCGGAAATTTTTGCTCATGTGTGATTGTAAGAGAAAACTTTTCTTCAGCGTCAAGAAAAGCGTGGCAGGCACACAACTTCATCTGAATTTTGTTTTTTTGGCGAAAGAATGGGTTCCTGTTATTATAGATACTAGTGCACACGGCCCGTCAAAAAATGCTAGGGTTAGATATCGGACCAACTGAGCCCAAACATGGCTTTCCCATGATTTCCCATGCTTTTCTATGGCTTTCCTATACTTTTTTAAGTCTCAACTGTTGATATTCTAAACAACCTAATCTAACCTAACCAACATTACACGTATCAGTGTATTGTTGAAAGCTCCTGAATTGAAATACAGTCGTCTGCAGTAAAATATATTTATCTGCTGTCATATATTTATCTTCCACACAGGTGATCGTCTCCGGCGTCTTTCTTGCTGTCGAAGTCTTGCCGCTTCTCTCTTGTGGTTGGACACATTTCTATCCATGGTGGCCTCTTTTGCCGGAATTTTATTCTGAAATGTCGTCTATTATCTCTTCGAAGCTTATATAGAAAATCACAATTTCGACAACAATAACTCAAATTCAAAAATCTTGGGCCTTATACCAAATGGTAACCAGGTTACTGGTCGAACGAATTTAAAACATTTCTTTTTGCATTATGAATTAAAAATATCAAAGCGACATGATGAATTTCAACAGATAAAGCTCCATAGAAAATTTCTATTCTAAAAATAAGCCGACTGCGTATTGTGGATACCATAATCAAGAGGGGGTCACACGGACGGAGGGACGGACGGGGCTACTTTTATAATAGTTATCATGAATGCTTCCGGCCCGGAACCAAATCGATGAGTAGTACATCTATTTCCTGTGCAATGAGCATGAGTCATTATGAGCGTGAGTAATCAGATCTCCCAATTCAAAAAATCAAATTTTTCGACATTGCAATCAGCCATCCTTTTCTTCGGACAAGAATACATCTTCATGAAGTCAATATCTTGGTGCTAATACTTCATTAACTAGCATCTGAAGTGCGTCGCAAAACCCAGTTGCTGTTTATTTATCCATCGCTTTCCCAAACATTCACAATTCGTAAACTTACCGCACGCTCCTCAGCATCGAGGAAATTACAAAACTAAGCTTTGCCGAGACTGTAATTTGCTGACGACAATTTCTTGCATGAGATATTTTTTACTGATGCCATTGGCCTCCAGCGAATTTTTACATTCTCCGCATACGGACTCATGCCACTTCATTATGAACGCTGATGCGCAGTTGTGCTGCCTTGTGTTCAGCGTTACTGCTGGTGTGCTGCCTTGTGTTCAGCGTTACTGCTGGTGTGCTGCCTTGTGTTCAGCGTTACTGCTGGTGTGCTGCCTTGTGTTCAGAGTTACTGCTGGTGTACAGCCTTGTGTTCAGCGTTAGTGCTGGTGTGCTGCCATGTGTTCAGCGTTACTGCTGGTGTACGGCATAGTGTTCAGTAATACTGGTGTTTTTTCGTTTTCAGAAAGTTCTATTCATAATTTTTTTAAGCAATTTTTTGTTTCACGCTCGTACCTGCTCACTCAATTCCGGAATTCTTTCAAACATTTCTGTGCTTCGCTTGATGCTTCAGTGCGATCATTCTCACCATGTGCTCGTCGCTCTTAAACATTCCCTATGATGCACATCACTAACTCATTTCAGGTGTTATAAAATGACTCTTAACATTTTTTCCCACTATTTATCTGCAAAACTTTCCAACGAAAGGATTTGATGTGTGAGTGTGCTTTATGAAGAAATTAATTTTTTAATGTTATTCAAATCGTGGCCTTGTAAACTTGCAATCAAGTAATGATTAATTCTAACCGTGGGAGGAGATCTCCTCCTGTCCTTTCAATGGCCGTCAGATTGAACCATTATATAATTCATCAGTTCAGTTGACAGAAACGGCAGAAAAGAGGAGAATTAAACAGCACTGATCAAATTTTTCTTAAGAATGTGACTTGAAGTTCGGAGTTGAGGAGTTGAGATGCAAGTTCCTCCCGCTGACTAACAAGGTGCTAAATTGGCGGCTAAATCGAAATATCTCTCAAAAATTTTCCTCCGACACAAAGTTACACACTCGAAGTTAAGCAATTAACTCCACGTCCAAGTACAGGCAGCAGATTTTTCATCCTTGAAAGTTTTACTCGGAATCTTCTTAGTCAGATAATCCAAAGCCGGGAGTTATCGCGCGTCGGATCTCCGGCCTGGCATCCTGCAACCGATGGCTTGGCCGCGAGGCAAGTGGATTGTCTTCACTCTGAATTTTCTTTAATGATTTCTGAAATTTTCAGAAGCTGAAAAAGTTGTTCAAGTGGGTATTTTTAACCGTTTCTTAAATGATTTCTGAAGTTTTAAATCGCTGAACTAGCTACTTCAGGTGGGTCTTTTAAGCTGATTCTTAAATGATTTCTGAAGTTTTTAATCGCTGAACAAGTTGTTCAAGCAAATGTTTTGAAAAGTTTTTCAGTGAGAGTCATTCATTTCCTCAATGGTACTTAGTCGATGTTCACAGACCTCAGCTTCCTCAACCCCAGAGTACACAGCCGCAACGGATGAGATCAGAAGACCGAGTAAAGCATCCGATGTCGTACCGTTAAAAACTATAAACCCTCCTTCCGACGATACCCTCATCTTGCATCGTTTTTTTTGCTATGCATGCGTGATCCTGCTGAAACTACATATCCTGATTCTTCAAATGATACATAGGACCTAAGAATCAAAGCCACAAAATTTTTTTATAAGATCATATTAAATTTTTTTTATTTTTCAAACAAACAAATGTAACGATACACGCACAAGTAAAAATATGTTTTTGAATGTACTGTAGTTTTTCAACATAATCACCTTTCTTGGGAACTACAGCTTCGAATTGGCGTCGTGGATTGCCAGTGGCGGCACAATTAAAGTAATCGTGGGGAATATCGTCCCTTGAATGGAGAACAGAAGACTTTCAAATTTCAACAAAATGGCGAACTTTCGAAAATGCTTTAAAATCAAATATAAACCATTTGGAGGAGTCTAAGGGGTTGAGATCCGGCGAATAGAACAGCCACATTTCCTTCTAAAGAAACCGTAGAAAATTGCATCTGCATTAGTTTTGATAACATTCGCAGTGCGAGTCTTGCTTAAAGGGGCACAGTTTATCGCTGGCAAAATGCTTGCCAGTGATAAACTGGCAGCTGAACGTATCACACCAGATTCACGTTTCATAGTGTGACAAATTCTGTTTAATTTACGCTTGGTGAATTTCACCATGGGAAAAGGGAGAGCTTACCCAATTGAAAATTACCCAAATGAAAATCAAGGACGTGTCGCCGGTGTATTAAGGACGTGACAGTTGATCAAGGATGATTTATTGGGTAGTTG
>JACJUY010012909.1:10219-34514 GCA_014220935.1 Platorchestia sp. MABIK | reverse complement strand
TCATTGTCTCTTTTGACCCAAAAACAATGAACTGTGTTTTACTCGCGTTTAGCTTGAGACCATTTTGATCATACCATGACTTGAGGCTGATCAATAGGGCTTCGGAGTACAAACAAATAGGTGAAAGAGCGCCACGCTGTAGAGTTGCATTGCAGCGAGCTGCTGAAAAGTGATAAAAGATAATTTGTTTTCGCAATTAACTTTATAAACTGTGAGGAAGCAGATGGAAGTCTACAGAAATGGCAGATTAGTTCCAACTGTTCCTTTTTTAGGACGCAGGGCACTGAGTTCACAGGTGACAGCGAACTTGTACTTATACAAAATTGTTCTTTCGAAGAGGTTTTACAAAATATACCTCACCCTTAACATCGTTTTGTGAATTATATTATTCCATTAAGAATGCTTCAACAACAATTCGTGGTTACACTAGTGTTTTGCAATTCGTATAAAAAGAATAAATTTTAAGCTTGTCAGAAGAACGCTGAAATTTCAAGTTTTTGATCGTAGAACAAAAATCAAAATCGAAAGAAAACGTTTCAGAACATTTCTCTTTTTATGCACGTAAAATGGTTCTGAAAGTGTAAAATTTGTGGAATAAACTACTGAAGAATTGCAATTAAAAACTGAGGTCTAGCATCGAAGTGATAGAGCAATGAGGAAAAACTACGGTTTTTTTTATGGCCGCAGGACAGCAATTTGCTGGACACATATAATCTAAATTTAGCGTTATGGACGATGAAACAAAATTAGATGTTATGGAATATGAAACAAGATTATATGTTATGGACTATGCCACAAAACTAGATGTAATGGACGAGACCACAAAATTAGATTTTAAGGAATGTGAAACTAAATCATGTGTTATGGACTATGCCACATAATTAGATGTAATGAACGATACATCATATTAGATATTATGGAATATGCCACAAAATTAGATGTAATGGACGATGCAACAAAGAGTTACGGTGCGAGCTTTCACTTGAAATTAGTTTAACAACAGTCAGCACATACAGTTCTCATTTGAAAAGCAAGTGACATGCTCTCAGGTCATGAATGGAATGTATATACCGTTAGTGGCTCATATACAGGACTTCTCATTTTAAATGGGAATTTAAAGAAATTTTAACTTTATTATGATGATCTTCGACGTATTAGCTTTACTTATTTATGTTTTCGTACCTATAACTAACATCGTAAAGTTATCAAAGTTATCCTGCCGATGACACTGATTTATCTAAGGAGTTTCAAGAAAATTATTCCAAAAATTTTACCTATTACAGTTTCATAACATTCAACTGAAAATGACATTTTTTCTTTTATCGGTGTGCATAACTAAATAGAGGGCACTTAGAAAAAAGTTGTATATTCCCAAAACTTGCAGAAATATTAGCTTCTTTTCGTGAGAGTGATTTAATGATTGTCCCCTGGAATTCACGTCTGTTTTGCGCTGCCGCCACGCAGCCAATAAATTTTTTTAAATTTTGAATTATATCCTATGTTACCATATGTTCAAAAATTTTAGATTCGCGTCAGCTCATCTCATTTAAGAAAGAGTTTATAAAGCCTGTTTTTTACCATTAAATGAAAATGTCATGAAACGTTTGAGTTTTTTCCCGAAAGACCTCAATTTATTTCTTTAGGATTCAGGACCAAATTCAGGAATTTATCTCTATAAACACACTGAAACTTATTTGCTAACATGCGCATTTTTTAGAGAGTTGAAAATTCCTTCAAGTAGTTTTCTTTTACCCCAAATGTAGACTTCGTAAATTTTATATTGTTGTAATGGATACTGGTAGAATTTCGGGTGCAATACACTGAGACGCTGAGAGCTTATGTTTAAGCGAACCTGAGATATCTTTTCATTCTAAAATATTATTATTTTTATTTAATTTCGACTTGCTCGAAGCTCAACCCTATAAAAACCTTCATCATTCGCGATGGACTTTGCAAATAATTCATTTAATCCTATATCTCTAATGATTACAATGAAAAGGTTGCCCCTAAGTGAATAATTTGAGCGATAATTTACGAAATACCAACGTGTTATTTCATCCGTAAGAAAATAATTTCGCCCTAGTATAGCTAATGATATAATTAGAAAACTAGGGCAACAGAATATTAACAAATACTACCCTTAATTTATCATTGATGTTTTCCGTCGCACTAGTTACGATACACATGAAGTCTGTTATGAGTGAAAGAAGAGATCCTATCTATGGTGCTCACTGATACAGTGCATTGGTACCAGTGTAGCTCGTACCAATGCACCATAGGAAGCCATAGAATGCCTGGTACCTACAGGTCGGTACCAGGCTTCCTATGGTTAAGTCTTCAACTTTTCACACACACTGAACATGCACGGCACAAAAACGTCTCCAGTCGTTTCAGCATTGTACTCTTCCACTTCACAAGAGCATCAGACACGCACCTATAAGTTGATCACCAATGTGATCACAAATATCTGTGATCACCATTAGTTGTGATCACCATTGGCTGTGATCACCATTAGCTGTGATCACCATTATCTGTGATCACCATTAGCTGTGATCACCAAAGGCTGTACCAACTGCTATTGAAAGGCTTGTTTACCATAGGTATTTATATAGTTACGAGTAGGACATAATCATGCATTTACTATCTAACCCTGCGGTCAACAGTAGTTGTGATCGGTCCGCCATATCGATTGAAATATTTTACGCTACTGATTTAAATTATTGTAATTTATTCTAAAAACCAACTCTCAACGCGTAACACCCGCACCATCAGCTATTCTAAGTTAGGTTGCATATTTTCCTGCAAAATCTGTTCTTCCTAGTCAAAATTTTACGTATGTTCATCGAGTGTACTTTTTTTGTACTCCATAACTCTAAAATTATAGTTCTACAGTCATTAACTTTCATTCACTGTATGTTCATAATCTAGTTTTACTTGGTTATACGCTTACTTTTCCATTGAAAGTGCTCTAACTCACTGTTTCTTTACAGTTTTATAACAGTTCTTGTAAAGATGTTCCTTATAGTGATGGAAAGCTCTTGATACGAAGTTTATTGAACGAAAAACTAGTTTGTACTTTTTTTTCCTAAATTTTCAATTTTTATTCAACACGTCGGTCACGATGTGAGGCGCCAGTGTATACAGAGGGAGTTTTCATAATGCTGCTAACAGACCAGAAGTTACAAAACCAATTTTCATACAAACTTAATCGAAGCTAAATTAAGGCGCGATGCAGTTAATGTTTGCTATTTTCCAAATTGTTTTCTACCTACAATTGATTTACAGTTTGAGTTGAATACTGTATTTCAATTTTATCCAATGCGGTCAACGTGTAAAGCTAAAGTGAGTGAACCGGTGGTTAGTCATAGGAACGCTAACACAAAAGTTATGAAATCGGTAACAACTTCCAACCAAAACATGTACGTGTCCTGTACTTATAAAAATATCCCAATTTCAACAGTCAGCACAAGGGAAAGAGGTCGATCACAGATTCAACTTTACAGTTTAATTAAACTTTATCAAGTATTAGCTTACTGGGAATAGAAACATGAGACCTGTGTCGCGTCTATATTCAGGTCTCGAAGTCACACGACCGGAATATTGGGAACCAAGAAATGAGAAGCAAAACGCTAGCGGATCTCTTGCAGCCGCGACTGAAGACAGGCACAAGAAAAGACCCATTCGAGCCTGAGGTGCGCCGCTCTCAGACGTCAGGTCTGTGATCGATGCCGAAGCAATAGCTTCTTCAGCAAACGAAGAGGGGAGAAAGATGCTTCTCTGCATATGTCGTGTTCGTAAAACCATTTGCGTGGCCTGACTATTGGAATAAATAATAATTACAATGAGACTTACAATAACAGTTATTGTCGGGGTTTGCTTTGGAATATTATTATTTTTCAGCAGCTGTTAAACTCTCGCTATGTATCAATATATCAGAACCATACGCAATTTCACTTAACCTAAACCTACTGAAAAACTGGCCATAACATCAACGTTGACGTAAAATTTCAATCTCTTGTTTATTTCGTTCTAGTAAATGAATTATATAGTATTTCAGTTCAGCTGAATTTTAAACGATTTAACCTAGCATAACATATCTTAATTTTATCATAGTTTTCTTGATTGAATCTTGAAAAATGTGGAAATCAACGGAGCATAGATTCCCGTTGGCCTGCCACATATAATCTTAAAGGGGATTTTAGGAGGTCGTTCTTATCACGGCGCGCCGTAACCAAAACCAGGAAATTTTGCCCTAAACTGTATCCTATACGGATGTGAAAGAAAATAGTGATGTTGATGGTGAAATTCATTTTTTCTCGTCAATAACCATTTGTATGAAGTTCTGTAGCTAAAGCCTTGTGTATCATTTGGCATTACCTGTTGATGAAGATATCCGCGCAAATTTCTTGCTGAGCACTAATGCGATGTGTACGCGAATTCGTAAATAAATGATCCAGATAATGTTCTATCTTCTGCCAGTTTCTTCATACATCTCATTCACCTCAATCTCCGGCGTGATTCTCTACGACGAAGGTGATGAAAAATTGTTATTTCCAAGCAAAATTTTTCATGGCTGACAATTCAGTCATCGCTGCTGATCTTCGTATCATTATAATCATTTTAAACCTTCACGTAATATCTAGTTAGTCTTCGTTCGAACGAATTTTTTGTACAACGCGATCTACAGCGTCTGTTCAAAAACATTTTAGACACAAATTTTTTTCAATAAAACAAGTGTAATGGTAAATACTTCTCAATGAAATGTAATGTTCTCAATAATTGTTTGAATAATTTTTTGTCTTTTCGTGTTTCTAAAGTTCAGCTTGTTAAATCTTTCAAAAAAATATTTTGTTTTAGAAACTTCGTATTCCTGTCGCTAATATGTGTTTTACACCCTGTAAAAATCTTATGCCTGTGGCAACAATAGTTTTTGAGTAATTCTAGAAAGTTTTGAAAGACGTGGGGTGTACGAATAATTTCGTCGCTAACTGTCTGTGTGCTACATACACGAAGCTGCGGTAATGGTAGTTGGAGTTAAAATTCACTTCAACCGTCAGTCTGTGAGTGATAATACCTCGTATGTTTTTTGCAATTATTGCCCACAGGAGCATCATTTGGAGAAACGAACTGTAATTATTGCTACATGTGTAGTTGATGGATAATGGGTAGTATGGGAAACTTGGAATGACAACAAGAGGCATGGATGAGTAGTAAAATTTTTATCGACGCGTCATACAGTCAGCGTATGGTCTTAGAGGGGAGTTGAGGCATTTGATATTTGAGTAAACAGAAAAGTTTTACCATGAAACTGTAGCATACTACACAAGCGGAGCACTGAACAGCTTAACAGAACTTAGAAACAACACAAGCGCTTGCATACCCATGGCGTCACCGACAGCTAAAATAACCCTCAGTTTCAGAAGTAATTACTTGGCTTGCCATTCCCCTGCAAGGACTGCCGCCAAGAGCTCACGCTGCCATCGATCGCACGCCCTCATCTGCGGGCGACTTTCGCTGGATTTGTCCGCATTTGGGGGACCACCGAACGCGACTCGGACAGCGCCGGATCTTGGCTGGTTGTTGGTGGCGCTCGTCAGACGGCCGATGTTGTTGTGTTCGTGTTGAGGGAAGTGAGATATTTGTCGTGGATGTCGTGTTCATGTCTCTCAGTCCTAAATTTAAATCATTTGGATGGAGTGAATATCGGAACTAATTGGTACAAAGTGACAAACATGAAGTTCAGTTATGTGAACAGTACGGAATGGAATAAGAATGAATTAGAATAAAAACTAACAGCCCACATATTTATGTACTCGTACAGGTCGGTCAAGAAACCGATCTCCTTTAGTTCTGAGCCAGATGAAGGTCCTACTACCCAAAAACATTACATCATTAATTACTTCATGAATTGAATCTTCATCCTCAATTTTTATCATCAATCGCTAGAAAAAAGCATGGGCTCGAAGTTAGTATTTTCTTTACCCAATAATGCGTACTTGGATTTACCCTGCATATTCTCTAGTGCTCTCCATTGACTTCATTTCCCCTCTGTCACCTATACTTGTCCCCTATCTCTTCCACTTGCTCACTATCACCTCTACTTGCTCACTATCATCTTCACATGCTCACTGTCACCTCACTTGCTCCCTATCACCTCTACCTGTTCTCCATCCCCTCCACCTACTTCATATCCCCTCCACCACCTCTCTATCTCTTCCACCAGGCCTATTTTACCTCCACCTACTCTATAAGCTTGCACTATTGCATCAAATCATTGCATAAACTCATCAAATTTACACACACATTTACATGAAGTCGACACAGATCCACATAGGGTCTACAAAGATCTACATGAAATTTACTCTTAGCTTCAAAAAGGCTACAGAAATATAAGAAGTCTGCGCAAATCCGCAAAACATGCACATCTGCGCATTTGCACACACTGTCTGCGTAGACCCATGTAAAGTCTGCACACGCCCGCACAAAGTCTACACATTCGTAAATGATGGTTGTAAACATGGTTATCAATCATCCCATAATAAAGCCAACACATATCGCATAAAGTTCACGTACACCCACATAAATTCTACGCACACCCACATTAAGTCTACGTGCACTCACATTGAGTCTAAGCTCATCCTCGTTTAAGTCCACGCACACCCGCCTGAAGTTTAATACCCACACAAAGTTTTCACACGTCTTCAAAAAGTCTCCACCCACTCACCTAAAGACCGCACACAATGTTTTCAATTCCCCTCCACAAGTCGAGGCAGCATTTGGAATTCCACATCCCGACGAGCGGCCAGGCCTCTTACCTCCAGTCCCCGTCCCAGTCTCGAGGCGCAAAACTGCAGATTCCCCTTCAGGCGTCGGTCATTTTTTTCGGTCTCAAAGTTGTCTGGCGGAACGCGTTCTGTCATCCGTGTTTTCGAGCGTAGTTTTGAGAGGGAAGTTTGGCGAGACTCAATTAATTGTATAGCACTCGAACAATCGCTGCAAATGAGGCCGAATGCGCTGCGGGGCCTACAGGCATCGAAGTCAGGCTTTTGCGTGCTGCTCTGCGAGCTGGAGGTGTGCCCTTGCAAATGTTCTTGCTTGGGCTTGAGGAGTTAGAGATTTCGTTAAATAGAGAGTTAGAATTAGAGATTACCGTCAGTGGTAAATAAAGCTGAAGAGAAATTAAAAATTAATGCCTCCAACTCATTACTAAACGTTAAAAAATAATGAAATGAATTGGGCTCCTACGATTAATGAATGAAGTAAATACGGAAACGAATTCGTACAACGCGACAAACACGAAGTTAAATAACGAATAGCACGAACGGGATTGAATCCACGAAGAATTCGTAGGAAAAACGAGTGTATGCCATCAGTTGTCTTCGTATAGAGGGTAGAATTAAAATCATTAGTCCGTACTAGCAAGGAGATCGAAAAATAGCGTATAAAACTTGTCATTTATTAATGCAGAAATAAGTCATACAAAGAATGAACGTGTTCAGCTTAGCTGCAGAGAAAAGCATGCTGTGAATGAACAAGGAGCAGACGTGCAAAATACTTACAATCGTTCATCTGAGAAATGATTTTTTTCTAACTAGCAATGAAATTTAAATTTAAAAAAGATTTAACAAAATCAGATTAAAACAATGCCGTGGAAAAAAAATATTATCCTATGAATACGTAGTTAAGCATTAGTTGAAAGAAATCATTAGAATTCACAAGGAAATGTACAATGAAAATATCTACGGTAATTTTTCAGCTCCTTAGATTGTTGGTCAAACGTTTGAATTGATCATCGCCAGTCGATAAAAGGTAGTTCATGCCTAAATTTTCATTGTACTGGCAGGCAAACATTAAAATTTGTTTCAAACGCAAAAAACTTGTTGAATTCCTTGTACTGTCAGCACACTTTACGATTTTTCTAAACACACGAGATACGTTGTAATTCCTTTAAATTTTCTTTATATGCGTGCACATTAACACCTTTAAAAACGTAACGAATGGGTCAAAAACTCCATTTACCACACTTCGTATTCATAGGACCCTCCATCTCCATCGAATACTAACTTCAACATTATGTGAGCATCGAAATTAAAAATATTTAAAACTCATCCTGAAATTGCATAAAACGTCAGGAACGTATTAATTAAACAACGTTCTATACTAAGAAAGTCAGAGGAGTAAACAGAAACAAACGAATTCGGTCGCTGGAGGAATAAGTTCCGCAGTCCACGCTCGGTCTCTTCATTCTCCAATATTTGGAGCCTGCCTCCCCCAGTCGAGAGGTTCTGTCGATTGCCCCAATTTGAGTTCGCGGTGTGGCACTTGGGCGGTCATTAGGACACGTGGCAACGAGTGGCAACACGCATCGCTCAAGTGGCAACTTCAAGCGGCAACGATGTAGGGAGTCACTCCGTACGATGCTAACATGAATGCTCGGGAGGCTCCGTACAAAGCTTCCATGAATTGTCGAGAGGGTCCGTAGAAAGCATACATGAATTATCGAGAGGCCCTATGGGATGCATGCATGAATTGTTGAGAGACTCCGTCTGAAGCCTACATGGATTGTCGAAAGGCTCCGTACGAAGCCTACATGAATTGTCAAGATGCTCCATAGGAAGCCTACTTGAATTGCTGAGAGGCTCCGTGTGAAGCCAACATAATTGTCGACAGGCTCCGTAGGATGCATGCATGAATTGATGAGAGGCCCGTGAAAAAATTGCAGAGATGATCGACAGGCTACGTAGGAAGTTTGCATTTATAATCGACAGGCTCCGTAGGAAGATTGCACGTATAATCGACAGGCAGTATTAAATGAAAAATTCTGAAAGAAACGTCGGGCTGAACACCGCGTTTCAACATCGCGTGACATTGCAAATAAACTTCCCCATTAATACGTTGTCTGCAACACAACATTGCAACATCCAGAGACAGTGCCTAGGGGAAAGTCGTAACATTTATAACTGAATATCGTCACTTGCAGTTATAACTATGGACGGTGTCAGTAGTTTCGTGTAGAAGTATGTATCATATCGTATGAACATGTTACTCCAACGCTTGTGAATAGGTTTCATATTGCAGGCATTGAAATTCCAGCTTCGAATGAACAACATATTTTCCAAAAGATTCTGATTCCTTAATCAATGGATCCTAAAGTTCTCATATTTAGATGACGGCAAGTCTTGGAACGCTTAAAATATCCTAAATCTATTCTTGTGCAATAAAAACTTGTAGCTCTGCATGCACAGAATCTTCTATTAAACGAAACGAACTCTTCTCGAGCCCTCGAAGACCTCGAAGACCCATCGAAATAACTCGGCAACACAAGAAGTTGTGAGCTCGTGCCGAACAAGCAAACAGAGCCGCTCCATCGGAGCCGCTCGATGAACAAAACAGCTCCCGTTTAGGGGCAAATGGGAAGAGAAGGGCTGCCGGCGTGCCTGGAAATTTTGGATTGGACGCGCGAGAAACAAGAATATGGGAACCGCCGAACCGAGAAGACGGCTACTCGATTCTTGTGAAATTTCACGTTTTTCGGAGACATCGGGATCAGAGTGCGAACCAGGAACTGATTTGTCATCTTACCATTAAGGTTGCTGTGATTGAGGAATAATATGGGGTTAATTATTCGTTCTTGTCAAATTATGGGTGTTGATTTGTGAAGTGTACCTACTAGACGATGTGAGTAGTGATCTACAGTTGAGTAAAAAATGAAATTCACCCCCGCTAGAGGAGTGCCTTTTATCAACTGAAGGTCACTTCGTAATTGACACTAACGAGCGTCCGTCACTTACTTGTGTTTCAGGTAATTAACTTTAGTTCAACATGATGGGCATATGTGCTAAAAATCAGAATAAGTGTTGAAAAATCATGAGTGAAGTAGCGACAGAATAGCCATCGTTTGCATCTGCTCGCTATACATTAAAATTTACGTTCTTTGATTGCCGGATTTCTCAACTTGCGAAAACAATTGTTTCTTGGCAAGCTTCAGATTAGTTGTACTCTTTCACGTATATACTCAATACATTCTGGCTGACCTACGATCACAATCAGTCCAATGAATAACTGCTAAATTTACTAAAAAGTGCCTAATTAAGATACCTGCAAGGGGATTAAGAGATTTCTGAGAGAAAAATATTCGATTTCCAGACACACGTTGCAAGAATCAGTCACGTGACATTTAATCAGTTTTTAGTAAGCTTAAGCTCTTGTAAAGGTGGGGCTTCAGTAGGGTTAAACTCAACCCCTGAGAGGTAAGGGTGCCATTTAATAAATTTTTACTAAGCTAAGGCTTATGTAAAGGTTGCGCTTCAATAGGGTTAAAGTCAACCTGTGAGGGGGAATGAGAGCAGACTCAACCCACTTGGCTGGAGTGAGTAAAGGGCCATCACTCGCGGTGATGTACGCGCCATTGTCTGGTCATTTGCTGCACCGTCGAGCTTGAGGCCTCCGCTCCCGCCTCCACAGCGACTGAGGCCCCGCATGTTAAAGTCAACCTGTTCACTCGCGCCTGGCTATTGACTGGCCAAGACGCATGCAACCCAAAGTTTGGTGGAATAAAACCGGTGCTTAAGTTGAATGAAAGCTTGGGTGCGGTGAAGTTAAACTAGTGTTTAAGTTCAATCAATGAAAAACGCAAGAAGCTCGTGTTTCGAATAAGTATAGTGAAATTTTGGTCCAATTCTTGAGCTTTAACGCAAAAGTATGGCAGTGGAGATAGAGGTTTCGTGGATTCATTTCCGTGGTATGTGAGAGTAAAATGAGCCATAACAAAAATTTTCATAGTCTCAATCATACGCCGACTAAATAAGTAATGGCTTAAAATACTTCATGTAATAAATTTTTAACACCTGAAGATGCATTTCGCTCCTTTAGAATGAACTATTTGCTCATATATTCTCTCACTTTTTATTCATGAACAATGCGTATACTGTTTGAACTATAAAAAATTTATTTTCTAGCCTGCAAGGCTAGATTTTGAGGAAAGGGAAAGTTTGACACACACAAATTTAATTTTTGGTACAACTAAAGTTTTCAAAAGTCAAATAAAATGTTCATACTGGCGGCCTTCAGCGTCGTTACGTTTCTGTGGACGAGTCACAATTGATTTCGTACATTGGCCCAAAGTGTCAATGATATTTTTAGGTGCATCAAAAAATATACACACGAATTGCACTGACATTGAAAACGTGTTTTCTCATGTATGAAATTGTATTTCTTGATAAATTTTGTGTATTATTTCTTCAATATGTGGTAGAATGGTCTATCGATCTATGCAAAATGATAGTCGTACTTTTGAGCCTTGACGAGTGAAACCAGGTTATTAGATACTAGAAGAAGGTAAATGTCGCTGTAGTTTAAAGACAGTGAAGACGTGAGTACGAGTCAAGTGTGTGCGCAGAAATCCCATTGAACATCAAGGTGGAGAGTGAAAATCCCATTGGACACCAAGGTGGAGAGTGAAAATCCCATTGGACACCAAGGTGGTGAGTGAAAATCCCATTGGACACCAAGGTGGAGAGTAAAAATCCCATTGGACACCAAGGTGGAGAGTGAAAATCCCATTGGACACCAAGGTGGAGAATGAAAATCCCATTGGACACCAAGGTTGAGAGTGAAAATCCCATTGGACACCAAGGTGGGGAGTGAAAATCCCATTGGACACCAAGGTTGAGAGTGAAAATCCCATTGGACACCAAGGTGGGGAATGAAAATCTCATTGGACACCAAGGTGGAGAATGAAAATCCCATTGAATACCAAGATGGAGAGTGAAAATCTCATTGGACACCAAGATGGAGAGTGAAAATCCCATTGGACACCAAGATGGAGAGTGAAAATCCCATCGGACACCAAGATGGGCAGTGAAAATCCCATTGGACGGACACATAGGTGGAAGAGAAAAATCAGTTTCGACTCCAAACCAAAAATGCTTCGTTGCTGAAGGCCACCAGTGATCATTAATGTAACTTTCAAAATATTTACTTCGGCCAAAAAGTAAAGATAATCGTTATATAGTGTTTTAAATATACTTTCCCGAAATTTCATCCGTGTAGGCTGGACATTAACTTTTTAAGACAGTTGAAAGTTTGCACAAATTTTTGAAAACACTATTATTCAGGCCAGCCTAAACTTTTACTCCTCGCTATAGAAATCAACTCAAGACACACGATCCTTTCTCGCTTGTTAGCCTTTCAAGCCATAGACCCATTAATTTAGCAATCAAAATGCATACCCACGTTTCCCGAAGCGAATGGATACTACATTAAAACGAAAAATGAAATGAGTTATGCATGCAGTCAAGTCTCCACGTATTCAATCAACACAAAAAGGTACTTGTTTCGAGCGGTTCTATTTTCAACACTAAAGAATTTTTTCCCAATTGCTTGCGAAGGAACTAATTTCTCCGTAGCATCGTGAACCTCCCCTGTTCATGATTCGGTCGTGCAGCACTTTCAAGCGAGGCAAACGACGGGTGGAATGGAAGAAGCTGTTAAATAGCCTTCCTGCAGGGAAACTCCTCCAGCAACGCTCGGCTGTTGTGCCGTGAGGGCACGGTGAAACACATGAACTTTTGTCCATCGAACACAAAGTACAACCCATAATGCAAGTATTAATATTTTAAATTCGCTTTAATTTAATGCAATTAAAAATTACTGCGTATTTTACAAGCTCGTTGCACATGAACAATATGTTAGTTTAACGTTGCAACTTTGTTAATTTTTTTCCTTTAACAATTATTGCAACTACTCCTATCTTCAGCCAGTAAGTTTGTTTGGATGAGTGCTTGTAGAGAGGTGAAATTTGATCGACAAATCTTTATTTGTGTCAAATTCGTTAACGTCAACTTTTTGAAAAGTAAGAGGTTATAAAAAACTTAATGAATTTGACCTCAAAAAATGTAAGAAATAGATGAACATTCAAAAATGACGTTGTCCTACGAGGGACTTCATGAGATCCTCGTAATTACGTCTCACAGAAGCCAGGAATCATTCACGTATCGTACGAAGAATAGGTGACAGTTTTTCTATACCACTTCACTGTTACAGGAAATTTTCGGAGATTTTTCTTTTGCAGAATAATTTCTTTTCACGTAAAATAAAATTTAGTTTTCAGATAATGGTTGCAATATCTTTTCTAGGATTATCGGTGGGGTCAATGAATCCAAAGAATCCATGAAATCGCATCGGTGGAACGTTTCTTGGCTAACGCTGAGAAGTCCAATAATTTTAATTTTGAAAAAACGATGTAGGCAAAACCCAATATTTATCGGTCCATGTCTGAACACACACACAGAGGATCTATACTTGTATCTTCGTAAAGGGAAAAAATAATTATTGGAATCACCATAGAAAACATTTAAGCAAAACCCCAGATGCCGGCTGAGGCCCCTTTCTCTTACAGATAAGTTAATAAATACAGGCAATGTGTAGTTCTCTTGTGAACAGATCACAGTTTAACTG
This sequence comes from Platorchestia sp. MABIK, assembly GCA_014220935.1. NCBI lineage: Eukaryota > Metazoa > Arthropoda > Malacostraca > Amphipoda > Talitridae > Platorchestia > Platorchestia sp. MABIK. Next base: position 21,056 of record JACJUY010012909.1, on the reverse strand, counting down.
CTATTAATTTTTAAATAAAAATAATAACTTCAAAATGCAGAAGTCCAGTTCCTTATGCATGTTTACAAACAATCAGCAAATTTCAGTTCAAGGCAAGTTGAGGTTCGGCAGCGTCTCACCTGCCAGTGCAATGAGAGAGACCCGAGTGTTGGATGCAGTGGATGAGCTGGTACAGGACAAACACAGATGTGTCATAATTTCTCTCGGTATAAGATTAAACTAAATCAATTAAATTTGAGATTCGCTCGCAACTTCACGGGCAGCATTGAACTCTGCTACTAGGAACCATGAACTATTAAGGTATAGTACGTACTCTCGCAGCATGCAGCTATAAACTCTTGAACCATAGTACTCCTAGAGCACGCAGAAATGAAGCATAGGAACACACAACTACTGTAGGATGTAGCAACAAATATTGGAGTCCTAAGGTATTTTAGAATAAACTGTTGCAGCACAGTAGCCAACAATATATAACGCCAAATTGCTGCCGTACAGTACTCTCGGAGAATGCAGCAATAAACAACTGCAGCACAGTACTCCTACAGAATGCAGCAATAAGCAGTTGGAGCACCGCACTCCTACAGAATGCAGCAATAAACAACTGCAGCATAGTACTCCTACAGTAGGCAGCAATAAACAACTGCAGCACAGAACTCCTACAAAATGCAGCAATAAACAACTGCAGCACAGTACTCCTACAGTAGTCAGCAATGAACGGAGCGAAGTACTCCTACAGAATGCAGTAATAAAAAACTGCAGCATAGTACTTCTACAGTATACAACAATAAACAGTTGCAGTACAGTACTCCTACAGAATGCAGCAATAAACAACTGCAGCACAGAACTCGTGCTGTACGTAGGAGTAAACTTTTGGAGGTTAACTTTCCAAAAACGTTCAAGAATCGAAGAAGCTTTCGCGTATATGATAATAAAAGCAATTGTGGCAAGTGCAACTTGACACATTTTTTGCTTCTACGTCATTATACTGAACAGTGAGTTGTTGATAAACTTCCTTACACCAATTTTTCGTTCATGCTATCACAGTCGGACTGCATCATGATATGTTGGAGAATTACTTCAAATAATAAAGTTAAAGATGATCATTTTGTAAACGTCATCGATGTTCAAACAAATGTCTCACCTCTCTTGGTGATGATGCAGCTTCATTATTCAGCCATAGCCATGTATAGGAATAATTCGTATTCGTTTGCATTGTTGCTGCCTTGGTGTAGAGCAGCAAGCGTTGGAACAGGAAAGAGACTGCTAGCTGCATTACCGTCTCCAGAACTTGCCTGAGAAAAATTTCTAATGTATTTCCTGATCAGAGCGACAAGCTGCGTCTGGGAGCGTCTCTCGCTCTGTTATTCCTATGAGACGCAACACAGCGTTCGTGAGGGGTGGCTTGTGCGCATGCGTTCTCTGTTCCCACAAAGCTAGGCGCTTTTTGAACGTATTTTTTGATGAACTTCTGCGAGAACAGAAGTATTTCAAAAAGTTCATGGTTCATATCAAAAGATTTTACTGAGCACGGGGAACGGATAATTTGCTAAAATGATTTTGGGATCTTCACATTAAATATTGATGAAGTTCATGTTAATCCTAGCTCGAGTGTGAAAACTTTTAAAATATTTGTACATGACGAATTACTCAAAACAGGCTGTGAATTAAATTCACGAACTTGACATTGCAAAATAACGCTTATGAAAGAGAGACAATTTTTGGCGCAGTGTTTACAAATTTGTTGGGTCGAGTTTGGAATGAAGCTAGCAAAAACAAGAGTGTTTCAAAAGTCAGCGTGCATTACACACTCCCCAGGCTCAAGGCTTTTCCAAAATCCAGATTCACTCGCAGAGTTATGAGGAAAATACATAATCTAACTCAGATATCAGGTAAACTTCTGAGGCTAATACATTTTCTATTCTTTAGCAGTTTAATTTACTCGGAATAGACTTGTAAAATAAAAAATTAAAAATTTGCCCCTTCAGCAGTTGTTTTATTAGTTTAATTTATTTCCATTTCAATGCACTGCATGCGTGGATGACTAATTCGTGATATTGAGCAGACTGGGCTGCTGGTATAACCTACGTTCTACACGATGTTCATGAAATCACTTAGTATTTCAGTGACATGTTGAGTGTAATTTCTTCGCAGACGTGAAACAATCTCAACAACAGAAGAGCGAGCATCCATTGTTTGATCTCGCCTGCGTGGATTCATCGACAAGTATAGTCAGGTGTGAACATTTTTCGCCCATGATTTTGGAAAGCTAGACAACACATGACAACCCAGTCTAACTTTTTTTGCCGGAACATCTATGATTTAGAGCTGTCCAGTGCAGAAAGTAAACTTGGGCGACTAAAATCTTAAATGTACCGGCTAATACTTAGACTGAGTAGCTATCAAGAAATTCGTTGACAACGCGAGCGAACTGGTAGTACTGCAGATGAGCAACGTCCTGGGAGGTCGGCCGTCACACTGGCAACTTATCAAAGCGAAAGGAATGCCGTCACTCATAGCCCCACGGTACATACCACGACACTCAGTAGAGCACATAGCACGCTGTGCAATACCCTGGTCCGCGAATATAACACGTTGGTCGTGAAGTGAGCCGCCCGTGTACACGAAGGGAATTGCCATTATGCTGCTCACCGATCAGTAGTCACGAACTCAATTTTCGTAGATACTTAAATGAAAGCTAAATGAAGCCACGATCCAGTTAATGTTGGTTATTTTCAAATTGCTGTTTACAATTGGCTTTCAATTTATATTGAATGTTGAACTTCAGTGTAACTCATTGCGTTCGTGTTAAGAAACTTGCACATCACATTCGGGTTGTACATAAACTTGGAGAGCTGAGTATTGCAGACAAATAAGATTTGAGTTATGAACTCTTTGAGGCTGTCAAACATAATAATTTGATGAAAATATACGATGGAAAAGAAAATTTGTTCTCCTCCTTATGGATTGTCATAAAAGTCCCGTTACACAATTGACACGCAATGCTAATATTGTTGACCGTCATATGTCAAGTTTATTGGTGGGTCCTACTAGTTACTATGTACATGGATGTGGAAAATAAATTTTTGATTTTTAAAATATATGAAACACCATTGTTTTAAACTGTTTCTGGGATTGTTGGCGCACAAAAATTGAAATCAAATTATGTGATAAAATCCTAAATAAACCCTAAAAGAATTATAGAGGCTGGTTCGTTCGCTTTATTCACTATTTTATTAAGGAACGGCCGGACGTTTAGAAGCCGTGACAAGTTCAATTAGAAACGCTCGTTTCTTTTGATCAAATAAAAACCCGTTAGGGTGTTCCCAGCTTTTTGGGGTGGTGGTCTTTATTTCTTAGTTCGACATTCATTTGCCGGTTCTGTGAGGTGACAGGTAACCCTCTACACAATACGTAGCATTTGAGTATCACATAACATAGCGTTAAGAAATAGCGTTAAGAGCTTGAACTTTAAGAATATCCATGTTACGAATCGATTTTAAAGTATAGATTAAAAATATGTGAAAGAACAATGAGAACATTCAATTTCATTCAGTGTCTGTGATCTGAAACTTGGAAGAAATGAAGTGTTGGTGTTCTGCACACAGAATATTATTAGAGTTCATGAGCATTACCTGCTTAGATTTTGTTCGAGACAGTAACAATGACAAACACTAGGAAATTTTTTAAAATTTTTTATCGGCCCTATCACACGGTTGAAAAATCTCGTTTTATTTCAAAAGTATGATAGCAATTGATACTGCATGAAATAATTCACAGGGTTCTTTTTTGCACCCTAAGCATGAGGGTAACCGTTTCATGACATTAACGTTTTACTAATAGTCGTCGAGGCGTCACAGTTGTCTAGTCGGGTCAGTTTAAATGTTGATTTTCGAACGAGTAAAGGCAAAACGCACCTTCAACCTAACTTGAAGTTGCAGCTCGAGTCTGCAGAGTCAAATCCCAATAGAATTACGTGCACCTGACCGTCAGGCTCTCTGGAGACTACGTAACCGTTGCCACTTAAATGCTAGTGTTATCCGGGACGAGGTAATTTGAAAATCTAGGTATATTTTTGAAGTCATGTCTTTTTGCGGGTGACTTAGTTTGTCAGCTGATTGTTGAAAGAACGATAGAAGAATCAAGATGGAAACGATTTAAAACCCAGGAAGAACTCCCCACCTTCTAAAATGGGAGTTCTAGAACAAAAATGCTAATATTCCGAGTGCAAAAGCTTGTGTGCAAGCTCCTGAAAACTTGGAATCTATAGAACGCTGGCTTTGAGTTTCTCAGAGGCATGCTAAGTTTCAGAAAGTGGTTCTCAGGTTTGAGAGACAATTGTAAGGGACATCACCTCTCATTTCTCACGGAGAATATCAAGCGATCCTACATTAAAACATGAATAAAAACAGAATTAGAGAGTAGATTCAGCGTAGAGTTCAAGTTCTTCAAATTACGATAGGAATAAAAAGCAAGGTTGAGATCCAGTACGATTGCCAGCAGGAAGAAGATTCCAAGTGAGTAGAAGATTCCAAAAGTGTAGGAGGATTGCAAAAGTGCAAATGAGCGGAGAGCGGCCGGGAGTGCCGAGTAACCCGACTCTGGCTCGGGCCCCCGGCTCTTCTCTGCCTTGCATTAGTCGGCCCAAAAACGCAACGGGATCACAGCTGTGGGATTGTATGAAGAGACGGGCGAGGGACTGTGGGAGTTGATCAAAAAACAAAGGGATCAGCGCACGTTCTCAGTGAAGAGAGGAAGCGGGCAAGTGAGACGCAAAACAAGAGAGAAACAGGATAAGTGTGAGCAACAGAGAGGTTGATGAGAGGGAGATACTCAGCGCGTAGGGTTAAAGAAATAAATTTGCATGAACATGAGACAAAGGATAACAATTTATGTAACACAGTACTTGAGGTGAGAGATGGAGTGAGAGATAAGAGAGGGCAGGACAAACCTCTTAGTAGCTCCTACCAGGGAATGAAGGGGGCGCGTGAAAACGATATTGCCACTGTGATGACTGGTATTATGCTCCGAGGGAGACCAGCACATTAGAGTGGTATGTACCGACACTGATGACTGGTGTGGTGCTCAGTGGGTGACCTCCATGTTAGAGAGGTACCAACACTGTGATGGCTGGTATGGTGTTCAGCGGGAGACCAGCACATTAGAGTCGTACCATTGTGGTTCCTGCTAGGATGCTCAGTGGATGACAGCACTGGTCAAACCGGAATGACGTGGTATGCAGGACGAGAAGTGATTTGCTAGAAGAGCTAAATGCAGGGATATATCATCGATGATGTAGTAGTAGAGGATACACATTCAGGTAGTTGACCAATATCAGGAACGCCCATTGACTGATCAGAGCTCACGCGATTTTTCTATTTGTTGGTTAAATTGTACACAGTACAATCTTTCACAGGTGTTGATAATGGCTTGAGCTTGAAGCCGAAACGTTCACTAATTAAAATGATTTTTAAATCAGCTGTCTTTGCTTTCATTTTTATTTTGAAACTTGCACGAGTGCTCCAACATAACTTAATTGTACAAAGTATTTTTCGATCCGATTTTCCGTGCTACTATTGGAAGAAATAATGACTGAATTAGTCGAGGTAAAATCTTATACATAAAGACACCGTATGAAAAAGAGGAAAAATGTCTTCATTGACGCAAAACTGAGGAAGGAAACGGAAATTAAATTAAATACATTTTTACGAAGTAGCAACAAACTACGGCTGATAAAATAACTTCGAATGTCATATTGAAGAATGTCATATTCTTCGGTGAATATAATATAATTCAGCGATTAGGATAAATCTTCTCAAATGTCTACATTTGACACAAATGAATTTGACGCATCTTAGAAATCTGACAGCCAAACGGCTTCGTTTGCTGAAGGAATCAACAGTACGAATTTTAGCCGATCAATGAATCAACGAATCAGTCAACTAATTTTGACTAAATATACTTGAGGAACTAAGTTTATCTTATGGTTTAAGAACTTATTCAAACGAAAATGCTATCTTTCAGGATGATAAGTAACCCATTCACACTAACAACATTGTAGTTTCATGCAGGCGAAACATTCCAGTAAAATTTACCTTTTTATCTGGCCACCACTATCTTCACTCCTTCATAGGTGATTTAAAGTTCATTTTATAAAAAGGAAACCAAGTCAAGATTCGATGTCCTCCACTGCCGTCATTAGAAACATTGGATACGGTTTTATCTGAAAATTGAATGGAAATGCCTTTTGAAAAATTTGAAACCTTATAGACGATCCTAAGCAAAACTCAAACTGAATTCTCCTCTAAAGGTAGTCTTACAACACAATGAAAAAATGCAATTGAAATACCTGGATGTTTTCATTTTTTTGACCACCCTCTAAATTCAAGTAATGCAATGTACCTATATCATGCGCGCGCCGACTTCAAAATCTTAGACTCAGCCTCAACCCCGTATGACCTTAGGATTTTAGAGTCATTGCATTTTTTAAACGAAAACATGCCTATAATAATGCTGGCAGTTGATACCCGGTGCAAAAAGTATGTAGAAAACAATAATTTAAATTTTATTTTACTCTGACATATTTTGTTTCCGTGATATCTTTTAATGACTCTCATTTAGAATTTTTTGCAACTTTTATTTCAGACATAATGATTTGTACTTTTAGAACTGATGATGCAACTGGACTATGAAGCGTATTCCTATTTAATTTGATTAATTTCCTCGGAATTTTTTTCGTTATTAAATTTTTCGTAATCATACTTGAAGCGAAATGAAATAGTGTGGAATATGGAACTGTAACGGAAGTTAATGAGTCCGTCGGTGATTTTAAAATTTAACTTGCGAGTTAAATTATTAACGTATGTGCGACCTTTGTAATTAATTAACGCTAAAAGTTTCCTGGCTTAGAGCTCAACTCTGAGTAGAAGACGACCAATACACATGTAATTAGTGTGTGATTTTGGATGATAAATTCAGAGCTATTTACGAGTTAAAATTTGCTTATGCTGGCATGTACTTCTACGTCCATTTAATCGCGATAAGCTCACATTTTCCCCATCGGTCCTACAACTTTGCATGTTTTCGACAGGCAAATCAAGGTATGGGAAAAGTCAGTGTGAACACTTTCCTAGTACGAAGTGTTAAAATGTAGACTTTGAGAGCATAGATACATGTTATTCTAAGACAAATTGATTTTTATCAGGTAAAATGTTGCTCATTTTGATACATCGCACAGAGTGTCAATACATTCCGTTCTTCATTCAATAATTTAAATAAATTTACATTGCATGTTAAGTTCACTGAAGCGAGTCGATAGTAAACAATACGTGATGCTTTAATGTACACTTAAAATCATCCAATTACCAGTTTGGGTCCAACTTTAAATACCCGAAGGCGATGGGATCTTTTCCAAATAAGCCCCGCCACTAATGCAGCGCATATGTTCACCCACTTGTAACTTTCGAAATAATGTACCTATCGACTTCCAATTACTCTCAAATGAAAGAATGTTTTTGTAGTGTCGTACTATCGACACTATTAGAGGTATTTTCAGCGGTAGCTTTAAACTACCTATGAAGGNACACATCACAACTGCATAGAAGTGCATGCTAGCACACATCACAACTGCATAGAAGTGCATGCTAGCACACATCACAACTGCATAGAAGTGCATGCTAGCACACATGTACAAATGTCCGTATCAAAGCAAAAATATCACCATGATTCGAAAATAAGTTGACATCAACGGAGAAATGTTGATATCAGCAGAGATGTGTTCTTATCAGCTCAGATAAGTTAATAGCAACAGAAATATGTGGGAGTCAGCAGACAGATGTGTAAATGTCAGAGAAGAGAGGCATTGATATTAGCTGAGATAAATGTTGATGTCAACAGAGAGAATTGTTGATATCAACAGAGAAATGTGTTGATATCAAGAGTGAAATGTGTTGATATCCACAGAGAGAAATGTTGAAATCAACAGAGAAATGTGTTGAAATCAACAGAGAGATGTATTACATCAACAGAGAGATGTATTGATATCAACAGAGAGATGTGCCATATCAACAGAGAGATGTGTTGAAATCAACAGAGAGATGTGTTGAAATCAACAGAGAGATGTGTTGATATCAACAGAGAGATGTGTTGATATTAACAGAGAGATGAGTTAATTTAAGCAGAAAAATATGTCGATGCTTATACAGAGTCATGAAGACATTGTAATAACCTACACTTGCAGTTGAACTAACTCAAAATCTGTTCAGGTGATGCTCAACTAAATTGATGATGCCAGCTGCCGTAGGCAAAAGATGAAAGTTTTCGTAATAAATATCGCACAGAATGCGCAGGTGCAAGTGGTGAATATTCTTATATTTGTTCATTGCGTGATACCTGAAAACGTAGTTTGAAAACAGAATGTCGTCGTTTGCGCGCATGCTCCAACATCTCTATTAACACACTTGTAAAATTTTGATAACGTCGCTGGTTTGCTTGGTTGGCTCGCTGAGTTATTACAGCTCACTTAATATTTTCACTATTGAGATTTAGAAATATTCAGAACACAGCTTTCAGTAACAGCATTAGGCAAAATGTAAAATTCCAGAAATTGTAATCGTAAAACTTATTGTCTCCGTAGTCTGACGGATGGCCTAGTTTTGTACAAATGCACTCAAAGCATACAAATAAAAACGGAAGCTACTTCAACTTTCATGTGACAGGTTTAGCTAATATTTCAGTCTTTTAGCCCGCGCAAGTGATTACTGCGGCAAAAGAGACAAGCTCAGGACGGACATCGATTGCTCCATTAAGAGCCCAGGCTGCACTGCAACTCACCTTTTCACTGTGAACAGCAGTGCGTACGTCGAAGAACTCCAGAGATGGCCTGGCTCTAACAAAGACACCGAGCTGCTCCGCGTACGCTGTTCTCGAACAAAGGAAGACCATAAAAAATTTGTTCATAATAGACACGGTTCGATTTTCTTTGTCTTTTCACGCTAACGAATTAGAGAGCATTTCTTCACTCGTCGGGTGTCTCCAGATATTTCGTTGTTCAGGTGAGAATGTCTTATAGCACGCGCCCAAATACTTCATGCTATTCAGTACCTTGATACAGGTGACAAGAAATAACTCTTTTCATCAGAAACTTATAAAACAACTCAAATTAGCGAAATACACGTACGGATAACAATTAAATACCTACTAGGTAGTACTACATTAAAGCCGATTTCGAAGTTATTTCCTTTTTGCAGTTTTACAAAACGTCACACATTCGGCAAAATTCTCGGTGATTAATCGCAAGTCTTCGTGCAATAGATTGTTTCATGGCGTCCAAGCTTTTGTGAGGCTTAGCACACGCCCTGGCTTCTTAATTTGACCACACGATGTAGTCTGCGGGATTGAGATCCGGCGAGTAGGGCGGCCATTCAGCAGGTGTGACGTAATCTGGAAAATATTTCTTGCACCAGTCCTAAGTCATTTTCACCTTGTGGACAGGAGCTGAGTACTTTTAAAACGTCCATCATAAGTCGCCAAAATGTTGCGGAGCCCACGCATGTACTATATACGGCCTCAAGAATATTGAACGGTTCATTCATTGATTGATTTTGACTCCCTGACCGATGAATATATGGGGTATTATAGTGCTGGTGAAAATTCCTCCCCAAACCATGACGCACTGTGGATGTTGGCGGTGTTCGATAAACGCAATGCCATCGGAAATCTCAGTAGCCAACTGCTGTCGTTTCGATGCTCGTGCGCGTTCTCTGCGGTGAACATTTTCTCGCCTGTGAATTGGATGCGTTCTCATTGTACAAAGACCTGCAGCCCAACGCTTGAGTTATCGGCATTGTTAGAGGCGCACTCGCTTGCAGTCATCGGTAAGGTGCTGAACTTTTTATAGAGTAGCTTGTAGGGCTTGAAATCGAGTTCATTTTTAGCCATTATGTCGAACAGATCTGCGATTGATTCCTGTTTTACGGACGATTGTTCTCACAGAGACACTCGAATTTCGGTCAACTCGGTTTGTGATGACCTTGCGGTTTTTGGAAGTAGTGATGGTGCGCTTTCTTCATCGTCCATGACGATCACCATAGTCCCCAAGCTCCTTGTATTATTGCGCTGCGTTATAGACCGTCATTTTGGAAACATCGAACAAACGAACAATTCCACGATGATTTTTCTCACCGAAACAGCAGTAAAATTGCACAACGTTTACTAGACATTTTAAAAAACCCACAACAATTGGTCCCCACTGCAATAAAAATACAATCTGCTTAAAAATGTACCGAGAACTCTAAAAAAAATATTTTGCGAACGTATAATCCATTCGTGGCAGGATGCGCTTATTTTTATGCAGCTGAGTTTTGCCCAATTGTATTTAAGATACCAAGAAAATACGCATTAACGATATGAATCACAAATGCTTTAACATATGTCCCATTGCCTCTACATTCTGTTTTTTGCCCAAGTAAGCAAGGCGTAGTTTCAATTACTTGTTGCAGAAATTCTTTCACTCATGAGTTATTGTTGCAGAACTTGATTGGTTTGAGAAAAATGGTCTGAAGTATGGGCAAATGTACCCGTTTGGTGAAGATTTATAATTTATTTCATAAATGCAGTAAATGTAAACAGTAGAATGCTTGATATTTCAACAAATGTTTTCAATCGTAGCACTTTCATTGCAACTGTATATTATTTGCAGTAGAATATTTAAAGAGAAAAGGTGAATTTTAAATAAACTGTTTGAAAAGAAGCCATCAGAACACAACCACTTGATCTAAAATTAAATCCGCATTGATGCGTCTGATTCTTAAAATGAAAAGTAAGGCGAAAATCGCTGTAC
>JACJUY010012908.1:0-21038 GCA_014220935.1 Platorchestia sp. MABIK | reverse complement strand
GTGTGTTGGATGTGTGCAGTTGTGTTGGATGTGCAGGTGTGTTGGATGTGTGCAGTTGTGTTGAGTGTGTGCAGTTGTGTTGGATGTGTGCAGTTGTGTTGAGTGTGTGCAGTTGTGTTGGATGTGTGCAGTTCTCTTGGACGAGCAGTTCCAACATTTGGAAATACGTTTATTGAACAATATATTTATCTATATTCTATAAAAAATTGTACATGTATAAATTGAACATCTATATATTAGTATATTTATGTTTGTTAATTCCTATTTATTGCGGTTTTATTGACTATTTTCGTTTCATTTATTTAGAATTTTATTTAAAATCATTTCATAAAAACTCGTAGTGTTTGCCAATGTTATTTCTTGAATGTTTTCAAAATTTCAAGTTTTTTTTTGGCGATTGTGTTGCGTATTCAAACACAAACGCATAAATTTAAACTTCTTTACGGTTAAATTTCAAAAAATGTTTAAATCGTGAATTTCACGAGTTGAAAATTTTAAATTTCATGAGTTTGAAAATTTTAAATTTCATGATATGGAAAATTGTGAATTTTGTGATCTTGAAAATTTTAAAATCCCCGAATTGGAGAATTGTAAATTTTACGGTTTTAAAAATTTTGAATTTTGAAGAATTTGTAAATCTAAAATTTCCTAAAATTGAAAATTGTGAATATCACGAGTTGGAAAATCGTAAATTTCCCGGGTATGAACTTTGAAGCCATACACCTCACCTATTTAAGATAGTTTAAAATTTGTGATGACAAAAGATTTCTAACTCCTCGTATGGGATGAGATCTGTAGAACCTCTAGAAACAGCATAAAATATGAAAAAAAATATTTAAAATGTAAAAAAATTTAAAACCTGGAATTAATATAAAATTTGTAAGGTGCATCATTTACTTAAAACATTACTGGGATTATACGCAAAGGCAAAATTAGTGTCATCAAAAAGTTAAAAATATTTTTCCCACACACGCAATTGGCCAACACAATTGCTGAAAAAAAATATATATGTCCTCTATGATAAATTATATTTGTTCAGTTGAAATCAAATGTATTGAAGGACGCATCTTTTGTATGGAAATGAATGTAGAAAAATTGTAGAAAAAGAAGCCCGAATAAAATGTTCTGGAAGAACGAGGTTTCTGTTTGCCGGAGGGCTTTGTTGTCTCTTCAATGGATTCTCCTCCACAGAACTAGCGGGAATCCCTGCAATTAAAATGGAGGAAACTCGCCCTATTCAAAGAGAAGAAACAGTTTTGGCAGAAAAAAGAAAAAGTCTTTAAATAAAGGTAACGTCAGTACTTAAAAATATTGAGGTAACATTAGCTTTTGAAAATGGAGACATCAGCATTGTAAAATAGAGGTAGCATCAGCATTTGGACAAAAGAGGTAACAGAATTTAAATAAATGAAAATAACACAAGCATTTGAGAAATTGAGGCAACATCAGCATTTTTGAAAAAAGGGAACTCTTAATCGTTGATTAAAGGAAATTTCTTCCACTTGAAATAAAAATGTCTTTCTCATTTCAAAAATAGGAAACAGAGCTATTAGAACATTGAAAAAAAATCAACTTAAATCAGAAAAGAATTAGCTGATATGAAACTGCTAATAGGCAAAAGAAATAGCTAACAGCTGAAATTAATGAGAGTTTCAGCTTTTTTAATAGCAGTAACTTCATCATATAAGTGGCAGAAATTTTTTTCATGAAAATAGTGGAAGTTCTGCTATTAAAAAAAACAAGAAGCTCCCAATACACCACCATTAAAATAACGGGAACTCCACCATTAAAATAACGGGAACTCCACCATTAAAATAACGGGAACTCCACCAAAAAAATAACGGGAACTCCACCATTAAAATAACGGGAACTCCACCATTAAAATAACGGGAACTCCACCAAAAAAATAACGGGAACTCCACCATTAAAATAACGGGAACTCCACCATTAAAACAACAGGAACTCCACCATTAAAATAACGGGAACTCCACCATTAAAATAACAGGAACTCCACCATTAAAATAACGGGAACTCCACCATTAAAATAGCAGAAACATTTCCATTTAAATAACGGAAACATTACCATTAAAATAGTGGGAACACCACCATTAAAGTAGCAGAAACATTTCCATTTAAATAACAGAAACATTACCATTAAAATAGTGGGAACACCACCATTAAAATAGCAGAAACATTCCCATTTAAATAACAGAAACATTACCATTAAAATAGTGGGAACACCACCATTAAAATAGCAGAAACATTCCCATTTAAATAACAGAAACATTACCATTAAAATAGCGGGAACTCCACCATTAAAATACCGGGAACTTCACCATTAAAATAGCTGGAACTCCACCATTAAAATAGCGGGAACTCCGCCATTAAAATAGCGGGAACACCACCATTAAAAACAGCGGGAACACCACCATTAAAATAACGGGAACTCCTAAACTAAAAAGGGGGAACACCACCATAAAAATAGCGGGAATTCCCCCATTATAATAACGAGAACTCCACCATTAAAATAGCGGAAACTCCACCATTAAAAAAGCGGGAACACCACCATTAAAATAGCGGGAACTCCTTAACTAAAAAGGGGGAACACCACCATAAAAATAGCGGGAATTCCACCATTATAAGAGCTGGAAGTCCACCATTAGAATATAAAACGACTGCTCGTTGCTCGAAAGAATCTGAGTCAGCAGAACGCTATCGAGATGAAACAACCAGCTTTTGAAGCAACGTAGTTCTTTTTTTACTCTAGAAAGTCGTGATATTGCTTCGAGATATTTCGCTATGAAAGATGCATGTGCTGGAGACATGTTCTGGGTTTTTGACGACGTCGTTTGAAAGTTTACGAGAAAATAGGTTTGCATGCAAAAACAGAAAAAATATATTTTCCAAGGCTATTATGCATAAACATTTTATTTCGAATACAATGATGTTTGTGTTCAAATTACATGCAATTTATTCTGTTGTACGTTGATCTCTTATCAAAATTTTTTCTAAGTGAACTTTTATTTTACTTCTAAATTTAGTCTACATTAATTCTACCTGCATCCTGAGACTATAGTTGGTCTTTTCTTTTGATTTACTGGTATCTTTTCCGTTAACGTATATTTTATTCAGGTTTGATGTACCAATCTTTTTTATTAATGTATCACCCTATTTTCTAGAATGAGTGCAAAAAATATTTTTGTCAAATTTATATTTCTTTAGAAGTACATTTGGTTTTAAAAGACTTATGCTAAACATCAATGTTTGTTTTCGGTGTAAAATAAAGTTCTATGTTCGTTGTATTAAAAACGAGTTTCTCAACGAACCAGTGTTAAAATCAAAACGAAACTCATGCAAGATTTGGAAGGTTCAAATCACGCACATTTAGTGCGACGAAGTGCACTTGAGCTCAAAACTTACCAATCAAAAAGTTCGTGTATGAAATAAACCTTCTAAATATTGTCACTTGAAATATTTGCTCAAAAAATTTAGGTCCTAAAAAATTGACCCTCTAAAAACTGCTCTTACATGGACTCCCTCTGGAAATTCCCTCTATGAATTGCGCACTGAAAAATTCACTCACTAAAAGTTGCGCCTCAAGAAATTTACTTACGAAAAATTGCGCACTAAAAATTACATCCTTTTCTAAAAATTGCGCCTTATAAAATTCACCCACTAAAAATTGCGCTATTAAAATTCACCCACTAAAAATCGCGGTGTATAAAATTCACCCACTAAAAATTGCCCCTTGTAAAATTCACTCACTAAAAATTGCCCCTTATAAAATTCACTCACCAAAAATTGCGTCTTATGAAATTCACCCACTAAAAATTGCGCCGTATAAAATTCACCCAGTAAAAATTGCGCCGTATAAAATTCACCCACTGAAAATTGCGCCTAATAAAATTCACCCAGTAAAAATTTCACCTTATAAAATTCACGCACTTAAAATTGCGCCTTTTAAATTCACCCACTAAAAATTGCGCCTAAAAAAACTCCCTCAATGAAAACACTGCTTGTTAATTCCCTCAAGTAAAACAGCGCGTTTCCCCACTGTAATTTCACGCCCTAAAATTGCGAAATGAGTTTTCTGCAAGAGTGAACATCTACATGAAGTTGTGAACAGATTCAAATGGTGCTAGGACATGTAATGTGAAACTCACGCATCAAAAGATCATTTTGTTACAAAAAATTCTTCTGCATGAGTAAACTAACGCTTTCATACTCCTCTCCAGTACACGGAGAAATTACATGCCCATGCTATTTTTATTCGAAAAACACATTTATCAAATATTAAAACTTTGAGAAATAATTTTTTTCATCAATATAAAACAGTGAAGGTGTTCAACATTTCTCTAGAGTGAGATCCGGGAAATTGAAATTAATGTATGAATTTTTTATGATCAGGATGAAAATTCTATCGGTCATATTTATTGAAAACATCTTTCATGTCAATCACTTTCAAAACAAGCAAAATAGTATCTCAGATTGCATTTTTTCTTGTGAATTTTAGTTTGATAGATTTATTAGATTACAGTTATCAGGTAAGGTATTCTTCGGTTATTCAAGTAGTTTTACTTTGGAAAATAACGAAATGAAAATCCAAAGACCAAATCTGCCATACCAATGTAAACTCTCCATCGTGACCATTTTTCCCCCAATTTGCAGGTAAAGGACTCAAACAGCGAGTCTGTATTCTAGCGACTCAAAATGATTGAAGCCCAAGTTTATCAGTCAGGTAAACATTTAGTTCATTTCCGGCTTACTAAGTTCTAAAACTGTTAATTGTGGAGTGAACTGTATTGCTGGTAAATATTTAATCGAATTTTAGCCTGTATCCAACAATTATTTCTCCCAAATTTTTTTTAAATTTTAACCAGAATTCCATGAGCAGTTCATGTAGACAATTCTTCCAATATTAGTTTGTATTCTAGCTATTCAAAATACTGTCAATTGTGGTTCGAATTGTACCAAACGTATAATTATGTGTAATAAAATCTCAGTCGAAATCCAGGCGACTCAATCTACAGATACTTGTGGTACGAATTTCACCAGTCGAATAAATTTGTATTTATCCCCGTCTGTATCGTAGCTGCTCAAAATACCGACACTTGTGACTCAGGTTGCATCAGAAGAATAATTTTATCTAAAAAACCCTTGGTGAGTTTATTTATTTATACATTTGCTTAGTGTCAGTTTTTTTGAGAAATTGCTTCTTTGATTTGATTTGAAGGATGATTAATGACCGTCTCTATGACACGAGTTTTACAAGTGCACAAATACAAGAATATTTTACCTCACAGGAACAATAATAATTGGGATGGATATGCTTATTTGTTTGCAGGAATTATCTGCAGGATTTATTTAATTAAAATACCGAATTCCTTTATATTTGACGAGCCGTGTACACTATGTAGTTTTGCATAAAGCTCAACGTACTCTAGCGACTCAAAAACTGGCGACTGGGACTTGAATATGATGTTGGCGCACGTGCAGGTGATCAGTATTTTATTTTGCTGCCAGGGGATCGAGCGGCTTACAGAGTAGCCCTAACTGCCCTTGTTCTCTCTAGTCTGTAACGAGCCCTTGTGATTCCTCAGCCATCTCTCTCGAGATGCTCATTAGAACGGATCAAAATAACCTAAGAGTTTTTCTTTCCATCAGGATTATTTTTTTGCGAGTTCATTTTTAAGGGGATTTCCTTTTTTACGATTATTTATTTTTTAGGGGACTTCATTTTTTAAGGGACTTACATCATTATTCACGGGACTTACTTCATTTTTTACGGGACTTTATTTTTTACCTGATTTTAATATTTTACTGGACATCATTTTTAAGGGACTTCATTTATTACTGGAATTCATTTTTAAGGTACTTCATTTTTTAAGAGACTTCATTTTTAAGAGCTTTTATTTTTAAGGGACTTCAATTTTAAGAGAGTTCATTTTTTAAGGGAGTTCATTTTTTAAATGACTTCATTTTTTAAATGACTCCATTTTTTAAGGTTCTTCATTTTTTACGGGATTTAATTACTTCACAAGTAACTGAGTGCTGCTTTGTCACATCTAAAGTTATAAATATACTGGAGGTTTCGCAACGTTTTTTTACCGGAGAATGCTTTCCTATCGGCTGTTTAAAAACTCATTGTCGTGAATAATCCTAAGATCATTTATATTAAAAAAAGTTCTCGAGCCCTCTAGGTTTAACTGATTAGTCCATGAAATATAACACTGAATAAATCATTCTTGATAAAAGATAAACACCTTCTTTGTAGTGAACGCAAATCTTCTTCAACGTAACAGAAACAACAAAAGGGCATGAGAAGAAAAAAATGGGAAAGAATCCTGTGAAAGGAAAGTGCTATGCATAAATACCAAAGTATCATATATGTTTGCTACTTCGTAACCTGGATGGCAGTTTAATTTTCAATCACCCCGCATAAACCTAACATGTCTTCCTGCTTTTGCAATAAAGTTATGTGGAACCTTATTAAATCATTCGAAATCTCAGATTTTGAGTCCAAGGATTTGGCAGTGGATGAATTTTTCGGTGAAAATCTGCTAGAAACATCTTAAACCATGTCCCAACAATCATACCCCGTCTCAGAAGTCAGAGCATAACCCAGAAGTGAGAGTATAAGACCATATCGCAGAAGTGAGAGCATTGGAACACGTCCCAGAAGTCAGAGCAGTTCACAGAAATCAGATCATGTTTCCAAAGTCAGGTCATGTCCCAGTTGTCCGAGCATATCCCGGAAGTCAGACCACGTCCCAGAAGTTAAAGCATATCCCAGAAGTCAGAACATAAGACCATATCGAAGAAGTCAGAGCGTAAGATCACGTCCCAGAAGTCAGAGCATATCCCAGAAGTCAGAGCAGTTCCCAGAAATCAGAGCAGTTCTCAGAAATCAGATCATGTTTCCAAAGTCAGGTCATGTCCCAGAAGTCCGAGCATTAGCACACGTCCCAGAAGTCCGAGCATTAGCCCACGTCCCAGAAGTCCGAGCATTAGCCCCCGTCCCAGAAGTCCGAGCATTAGCTCACGTCCCAGAAGTCCGAGCATTAGCCCATGTCCCAGAAGTCAGAGCATTAGCCCACGTCCCAGAAGTCCGAGCAGTCCCAGAAGTGCCACCTCTGCAGTGACGTAGAGAAGAGAGATGGAGACAGCCCCAACAAACACCTTCACTAAGCCGCCCGTAATTGCTAGGCGCACACTAAGCGCATCACAGCGTATCGTGTGACACAGACGAAAAGCTCCTTTTCTTGAGATTTGACTGCCAACTTACTGGTCGTAGGCGAAAACAAGTCGATAGCGACAAAGTTCAACCCCTGACAACAAAGTTTAGAAAGTCTTTTTTGCGATTCTGATTTTAATTGGCGTGAGGGCTCATGAAAGAAATATGATTCCATGTTAAGTATTTCTTTCATGTAATGTGACTTAATTGTAAGCCAAGTAATCTCCAAAATTTAGGATTCTGAACTCATTTGACGTGTAAGAATTGTGTGCGCCAAGTTTATTAGGCAATGACTAACATGTGATGTGATTTAATTGTAAACCAAGCAATATCCAGAATTTAGAGTTTTTAAATGTGTTACCCTACGAATCTATGTATAAGTTGTCTTATATTTTCTCAGAGTATACGTTGATAACATTGATTGAATTCATCATTTTCAGATAAGCTCCTTAGTAAACCACTTCAACAAAAACGTTCGGACATTTTTTGGGGTTGTGAACTCGTGTTTATCCATTTACGACGTACTTCTTTGCTGACGAACTCGTTTGCTTGACTCTTTATTTTATTTTTACCTGCATAGTTTACACGACCCGTCAAAAAAGTCGCCATTCGATCTATTCTTTAAATAAATCTTCAATATGTGGATAACTAACAAACATATCCATCCCAATAGTACCCGCGATTAAAATATTCTTGTACTTGCGCACTGGTGAAACTCGTATCACAGATACGGTCATTAATCATCCTTAATGCGAGAAATTCACTCTATTTGTGACAGAAATTGAGAAAACACATTTTTGACGCAAAATTTCGCTCAAAAATGACATAAGGGGGTACCCTTACGATTTTTTTCATCTAATTAACTTCGCGATATGGTCAAAAAACCGTGTGAGACCTGTTCTAACTAACTCATTTTGATCATTTGATGCGAGAAATTCATTCTATTTGTGAAAAAACTGATAAAACACACATTTTTGATTCAAAATTTCGCTCCAAAATGACATAAGGGGGTACTCTTACGATTTTTTTCAGAAAATTAACTTCGTAATATGGTCAAAAAACCGTGACAGACCTGTTCTGACGAACTCATTTTGATCATTTAATGCGAAAAATTCACTCTATTTGTGATATAAATTGATAAAACACACATTTTTGACGCCAAATTTTGCTCAAAAATGACATAAGGGGGTAACCTTACGATTTTTTTCAGAAAATTAACTTCGTGATATGGTCAAAGAACCGTTTCAAACCTGTTCTAACAAACTCATTTTGATCATTTAGTGCGAGAAATTCACTCTATTTGTGATAGAAATTGATAAAACACACATTTTTGACCCAAAATTTCGCTCAAAAATGACATAAGGGGGTACCCTTACGATTTTTTTCAGAAAATTAACTTCGTGATATGGTCAAAAAACCGTGTCAGACCTGTTCTAACGAACTCATTTTGATCATTTAATGCGAGGAATTCACTCTATTTGTGATAGAAATTGATGAAACACACATTTTTGAAGCAAAATTTCGCTCAAAAAATGACATAAGGGGGTACCTTAACGATTTTTTTCAGAAAATTAACTTCGTGATATGGTCAAAAAACCGTGTCAGACCTGTTCTAACGAACTCATTTTGATCATTTAAGGCGTGAACTGAGAGCGTGAGACGGACCAACCAATTTAACGAGTTCTATGAGATCCCCATTGTAACATAATAACATAACAGAAATTACACACAAGAACTACATTTAATTTTTTTTAATTTAAGGAGTCGACTGGTGGTTTATTATATAAGTTGATTTGTTCGTTGTCCGCTTCTTCCGTCTCTCTGTGACGCTCACAAGGACGCTCAATGACCGTATCTGTGATACGAGTTTCACCAGTGCACAAGTACAAGAATATTTTAATGGCGGGTACTATTGGGATGGATATATTTGTTTGGCATCCACATTTTATTTGGGTAAAATATCGAATCCCGTCATTTTTGAAGGATTAATTACACTACTTTTTATATATGCTCCAATGTCAATATAAATTTGCTGGCATTTCTCCGGATTTGTGAATTCGTCTCTGTTCATTTACGACGAACTTCATTGCTAATGAACCTGTTTGCTCCCCTTTTGATTTTTTAACTCACACGCAATCCAGTTTTATACTCCCACTTTTCAGAAGCCTTCATTGATAGCACCATTCACTGTATTTTAATTTTTTAATTTTAGAGATGTAGTGATTTTGTTTTGAAGTGATGACTGATGATGGTGCTGGACTCCAAGCATTTCGTAGTTTAAATGATTAATTCCCTCGGAATTTTCTTCGTTTTTACGTTTAGTTTAAGTTTATCACGTGTTAAATTCAAAAGAAATTCGCTCAACCTTTTCTTATAGAAATACTGTCAATCGTTAAAAATTAAAAATGCCGGTCGTCTACACATAGCGTAGTAACTTTTCAAAGACTACAGAGATTTTGAATTCAACGATTGACGGTGTTTCAATAAAACAGGTTGAGCGAATTTCTTTTGGATTTAACACGTGATAAACTTGAACTATTTCGTAAAGTCTAAGCGTTTTGAAGTTTCTGACAAAGTTGCAACTCAAGCAAGCCACTTACTTGTTCAGATATAATTTTAAAATATCTCAATAAGAAGGTTCCCAGTTGGTGAACGTAAGTCAATGTAGAAGATGTACTTCATAGGTTGTGTGTAATGTTCCCAGAATTTGCCGAGTCATCTTGTTTGCAAACGGTATCTTCTTGCGCGTAAGAGCAGATATCTCTCTGCATCTCTTGTCTCTTCGAGGAAGAGGAAAAGTTTTATCATCGTAACTATTCATAATGTGCTTTTTTCCCCCGTTTTGGATGCTCTATATCTCTCTACGTTCTCTGGCTCCTTGAGGACAAAGTAAAATAAATGTCTATGATTAAATTTCTTTGACCTATTTTATGGCTTTCTCTATAAATTGATTAATTCATCTATCATTAGAGCTTTTAGAGTTTACTTTCAAATTATCTCATTATAGCCTGGCCTGTACAAGTGATATATAAATAGAGAAATAAATTTCTTTGACCCATTTTATGGCTTTCTCTATATATTGATTAATTCATTTATCATTAGAGCTTTTAGAGCTTACTTTCAAACTATCTCATCATTGCCTGGCCTGTACAATCAGCGTTGATCGCGTTTTTTTAAAATCATCAAGTTTTTAAAACCGATCGCGTTTTTCTCAAGTTTTCAGCAACTCAATGCTAATCGGCTCTAATTTTTGTTTCAAAAAATTTCTTAACGACAACGTTCATCGACGGAAGCGAATGTTAAAATAGCAAAATTCTTGGTAAATGTAGAAATTGAACGATTTAAAAAAATCCAATTCAATTCAAGAAAATTCGATTGGTTTCCAGGAAAATATGCTGTACATTAAAACTGTGATGACTGTAAGTGCTGTCCGCTTTTGTTTTTTTTCCGTAATTTCTAACGGCGAATTTGGCTTCGGTTGGCACTCTGGGTCTGGCAGAGTTCATTCTGTTTCCGGACGGGGTGGAGATGGGTTAAATATTCTACCATGTTCTGCATAATTTTCATGTTTGTTCATTGAAACCTTGTTCGTGTCATTCGCTTTATGTTTGGATTTGTTTTTGCTTTGTAAATTTAACATCTGTTCATTTTTTTGTTTCAGCTCTTTATACTATAATCACTATTCGAAACCGTTTGTTAAATAAAGTGAAAAACGAAAACGCGTGTCGAATAAATGCCAAGAACGTTTCTATTCATAATTGCTACGACAATTATAATGACTTCATTAAAACTGTACAGGATTAATTAAGAAAACTTTTCATTTCTGCTCTGCGTATTTTATTATTTTTCTGAATTATTTGATGAATCCGTCAGCTCACTGCACACAACACTCCCATTTCTATGCTTTCAGAGAAGTAAGAAATTTTGTAATTTCGAATCTTAGCAGATTTACAAATGGAAACCTACTCTGAATAAAATACCAAAGTGCTTTTCCGCTTCAAGTTGCCAACACATAGTTCAATAATTATTGTAAAGTTTTACCTGTATCTTTTATTGTATTTTACCGTCGTTAGTGTTTTCTCATAGTTTAAAACTTTTTAGAACTACCTCATTAGTGAATTCTTATAGTTCGTGTTTTGTGGTTCAATTCTTCTTCTCTTGTTTTTTTACAGAGATTTTGCTGAAGATGGGCTGCTAGTCCGAAATGTTCAGTTCTATTTGATAATTTTTAGCAAAAATGACTACGTGTTGCGATTTTCGCCTTGCTTTTTATTCCATGCTCAAATGCATTACTCGGACATCTGTTTGAAAATAAACACGTTATGTTGACGACAGAGCTGAAGCGTAAGACGGTGATTTCACAGATTAAATCTGTAATGGTTTTCCAGCGTCGACGTAAATTTTTTGCTTTAAAAACGTTTCTAGAGTTGCGCGAAATATAATGTTTTCCTAGTAAGTAAAGGAGCTGATTTTTGCCGTGTTTGCTTAGCGTTGATCAAACGATATGTCCATGCAGCAAAAAATTATTTCAGTGTGTGTTTCGTCTCAGCTTTCAAATCTTGCTCGTACTCTGATGTGAATTTGAAAACATTTACGTTCCTGTCAGGAATTTCCAAACATGAATTTTAAAAACATTTAGGTTGCGTTCTCATCATGAATTTCAAAACAGGAATTTAATAACATTCAGATTACGTTCTTATCATGAATTTCAAATATTTAGGTTACGTTCTTATCATGAATTTCAAAACATGAATTTCAAAATATTCAAGTTACGTTTTTATCGTGAATTTCAAAACATGAATTGTAAAACAAAAATTTCATAAACATTTTGGTTACGTTCTCATCGAAAATTCCATTCATGCAGAAAATTTCAAAACATTTAGGCAGCTTAGGAAGTCATTCCGCGGCAGTACAGCGACGTGTGTGGGAGTGTGCACCCGGCAGCCGCTACGCAATTATCGAGAATCTCTGATCATGACTTGAAGAGGTCATTACTTCAAGTGTCCCCTACGGCCAAATTCCGCGTCTTCTTCGCTGCAAAACCCATTCACGCTCCCATGTTTCTGCCTCCAGCTCGTCACGTTTTTCATCGGGTGACTGAACATGGGAAAAAATGGCTTAGTGAACAAAATTGAGCTAATTGTTTGAGGGGTATGATGTGAAAATGGCATGCTGCTAAAACATAAACTCGTAATGAGTAGGAAAAGTGCGGGATCCTGAGAAACTGCACACGATATCCAGTTGCGTGGGGGAACGTGAATGGTGGATTTCACTTTTGGAAATAACGAAATGACAGGTTGGTGTCTTGCTAATTTTTATAATAGAAGTGATTGGTAAAGTTTGAACTTTTTACGGTTATTGCTATAATCTGAACTTATGTGTGGGATAAAAATAATGGGTGGTTTTGATGCAAGGCTTGCACGACGCACGATCATTATATGCTACACACTCCGTGTTTACTGTTTTTCCATGTTTTTAGAAATGAACGATCATGTCCCATTTTTTTAGGAAAATATTTAGGCTATCTCTTCAGAACTCCCACAAAGGAGATGTGTATTTATGAATGAGCATTCATTTCCCATTAACTGTAGGTAAATATTTGTGCTATCTCTTCACACCTTTCAAAAATAAGATGTAAGTACAACTTTCAACATTCAAATACATTTTTATTCATGTTGATGGATTTATGCTTTATATGAGTGTCTATCAATTCATTTTTCCGAAGTCTTTTGGTAATGATTAAAGCCATATTGTAATTCTATGTTTTTTCTAAATTTGAGACTTTCATCATAAAATCATTTTCCTTTCTACGCCATTTTCGGTTTTGTTCTTTAGGTTGGTCAAATTTTCAAGGGTAGAGTTATTTTAAGTAAGAGAATCTTGGTTCTAAACTTGAGCATATTTATTAAGTTTTTTGGGAAAACCTAATTTTGATGGTGGGTATTAACTTATTTTGATGGTGAATATTAATTTTGCGTTGGTGGTGAATATTAACATTGTTTTGGGGGTGAGTATTAACTTTGTTTTGGTGGTGAAAATTAAGTGTGTTTTGATGGTGAGTATTAACTTTGTTTTGGTGGTGAATATTAAGTTTGTTTTGATGGTGAGTATTAACTTTGTTTTGGTGGTGAATATTAAGTTTGTTTTGATGGTGAGTATTAACTTTGTTTTGGTGGTGAATATTATCTTTGCTTTGGTGGTGAGTATTAACTTTGTTTTGGTGGTGAAAATTAAGTGTGTTTTGATGGTGAGTATTAACTTTGTTTTGGTGGTGAATATTAAGTTTGTTTTGATAGTGAGTATTAACTTTGTTTTGGTGGTGAATATTAAGTTTGTTTTGATGGTGCGTATTAACTTTGTCTCAGTGGTGAACATTAACTTTGTTTTGGTGGTGAATATTATGTAAATTTATTTTGAAAAACTAATGTAATTTTATCTATTGTGTTAACCTAATAGGACTTCATGTTTTCTTCTCTTATTCACATCCTAAAATGTTCATGTTAGCCTTGTGTGGTGTAATTTACCATTTCTCACACTCGTGATTACATATATTATGACAGCTTTGTCTAGATGGTTAATTTCACGTATTACTCCAGTTGTGTTGTACATGTCTTGGTGGTCGTTGTAGATGTATTCTTTTCATGTTTCTAACTCAGGTAGACTCTTTTGGGCCACTTTTATTAGCATGAAAATACCATAAATTCGTGGTGTGATGAAAAACATTTTCTCCGAGTCCCTTGATTAGCGAACTAGTTGATACGTAGGAGTGAAAATGCAGTTCTGAATGTCAACCTCGTTGTCTTAGATGTAGAAATATTTTAATCCACCCGTATAACATTCAAAAATAATTCGTTATACCTCAAGTCCCAGAGCTCGTATTTCAATGTAAGTGTGCACAAAAAAGTGTTTTGAAACAATTCATCGTCTCTGATATTATGTTTTATTTTCTGATTGTAATTACAGAATATGTTATATCCAACCTTGATGAAACACTAGTAAGAATACGTTGCCCTCGATGATTTGTTCCGACTGGTGGCGTGGGTATTACGATACTCATGTGTGTGTGTGTGTCAACTAAGGACCCTTTCAGATATTTTAAAAACCAGTGATGTTCTTTTCGTATAATCTTTAGTGGAAATCAAGTGTTTTTCTTTTTTCTTTTCTTTCTTATGGCGGTGAATATTAACTTTGTTTTGTTGGTGAATATTAACTTTCTTATACTTGTTAATATTAATTTTGTTTTAGCGTTAATTTTTAGCTTAGTTTCAGTTGTTAATACTATTTTTTTGGGGTAAATACCGACTTGGTTTCCTGGTAGATAGAAATTTTGTTTTGGTGGTAGATACTAACTACATGCATAGCAGTTAAATTTATTGTAGGATCAATTTTAGGTGTTTTAATTTTACTAGATTTTTGTACAAAATTTTCGAAGCTGACATGAAAATGGACGATTTTAATCACCAATTTAGTGAGGAGAAAATAGCGAACGAGGAATATATTCTTTTTTATGGAAACTTTAGTTTGAATTAAATTTCTATACCAGTACCCTGCTTCAGAAACTAAGCTTGATCGGGTTCAAATGGAGAACAACTCGATTGAAATTTAGATTGATTAAATTTCCATGAACTTCAAAGTTTTGAATAAAAATATTAGCAAATTGTCATTCACCGTAATGGGAAATTGGAAGTACATTTAAAACCTTTAAGTGTAAATTTCGGAAAAATTGTTTGCACTTGAATGTAAAGAATGTGAATAATGAAAAATTGATGGCCAAAGATCAATAATAGAGAGTAAATATGTATACTAATATATACCTTATAGATTGATATAAAGCTTCCACTAACATTACGTTTGGTAAAATTTTTACAAATGTAATATTTATATACTAAAATGATTCAAACCATATACTAACATGATTGCAGCTACATACTAACATGATAGCAACATAATATCAGGATTGCAGGCTTTAGAATTAACTGATCTATTTTGATGGACGTGGAGCGGAGTCTATTTTTTTCAGGCCATCTGACATAACGACATGTGCGGGTCAGCAGGTCACACAATTCGTACACGGACCAGATGATGGTGCACACATATTTTCCAAGATTGATTTTACGACAATATGTAGTTGTTGTACACAATTTTTTAATGGTTGATTTTACGATACTTTGTGATGTATAAATTTTTTAATGGTTGATATAACGATACTGATTTGCGCTCACATATTTTTAATGGTTGATTTTACAGTACTGTTTTCAAGATGCAAAATTTTTATGGTTGATTTTACGAAACTGATTGAGTTTGAAGCGCGGTTATGGCAATGAAAAATTCCGTGTGGATGGTTTGTCGGAAAGTTTACGACCTTGTGTTAGTTTTACATTATTTAGGAATGTATTTGCAATATCTCTGTAAATGTACATTATTTATGTACAATTACATTTTTTATTTACATATACATCATTTTTGAACATTTACATCATTTATAAAGGCATTTACATTATTTGCATTATTTATCCATATATGATAAGCCATGAAAATCGTGTTGGGTCACTTGGTTATCACTCTCAATTTTCAGCATTAAAAAGGGTGAAATTCAGCATCCTTCTTGTTTTCGTACTAACGTAAGCAATAATTTTAACTTTCCAAACATTGTATTATTTAGCAGTTACAAGTTTTCTTTTTACGCAGAAGATTTTCCTACTATTAGGCATACTATGCCTAATAGTAGGAAACTAAAATTTTTTCATTGATGTTAGTCTATGAAATATTTAGTCTATGCAACTAAAAAATTGACTTCCACCCGGATTTTTGAAAGTTGATTAACAAAGTGTCTTTGAATTTGAACTTGGAATTCTGTTTCTCTTGCTTAATTTTTTTAACAATTCTAATTTATCCCGTACAAATTTGCACGTTATCAACTTATGATTGTATACTCAATTTAGTTGTGTATTATTTTCGCTCTGGAGATCAATTCAAACAACGCTTTTTTTAAACTTCAAAGACATTGTGTTTTGTGCGTTGATGTATTAATTCGTGTAAACTAATGCCAACAATAACCATTTTTTTATTATTTTTTTAAACATTAACCATTAATCACGTTGAATTTAAGTTTATTCGCATCTAGATTTCGTGGAGACGGTTACATTTTTACCCCTCGTTTTGCGATGATTCTCCAATTCGATGTTTCAGGAGAACTTACGCATAAAAAAAACACGTTTTATGTTATGATTATCCTTGGAATCATTAGCAAATAATACAAGTTAATTTTAATGCTTCTCATATTCCAAGATTGAGGCATGATTCTCCCAACACTTTACATATAGAAATAGATCGAAGTAATTTTTCACACAATGGATTATGAATTTTTTGAGTGTCAGTTGCTGTCTAAATTTTTCAGGATTTAAAATTTTTTCAGAAATAAACTACATTATTAAAATCAACAATTCTACCGCGGACAAGTGGAAGAAAAAGCCTCGGAGCAGATTTAAATTCTATCCAGAAATGACATCAATAATGCCGCTGATTAGTATAGAAATGAAAAACCAAGCTTCATAACAATGGGAACGCTGAAGGAAATACTGTGGGGAAGCAGCAAATGTAATACAGAACATTTAGTAATGCACAGCGAAGAAAGGCAGACTCAAAGCTTGGAAAATACAGTCATGAAGCAGCGTTAAATATTATCAAACCCAAAATTACGAACAGAAAAACCCAAAAAACAAAACAACCAAATGTGGCCGAAAGCTCTGAAACATCAAATAGAACAGAAATGAGAGAAAAAGGTTCCGAACGGTATAACCAAGCCACTCTACATGAAACAAAAATAAAACACTGCAAAAAAGTATAGAAACGTAAAATTAAACTGGAACGAAAACGCGATGAGAGAGCATGGAAACGTGAACTCAAACCCGAAAAACCCGGAACGTAAATCCAACCAGATAGAAAACATGGAATGTAAAATCTAACCAAAAAGAAATCCTAGCTTAGAAACATGAAAACGGAAAATTAAGGAAGTAACATAACACGATACCTAGAGTTCAACCAGAAAGAACACCCGGCTTGGAGCTATGGAATTGTAGTTTCAACCTAATAAAAGGAAACATGGATCGCGAAATCCAATCACGAAAAAAACACGAAACGTAAAATCTAACCACTAACAAAACCAGGAACGTAAATCTAACCAAAAAGAAAACCCGGTCTGGGAGCATCAAAACGTAAAATCCAACTAAACATGAATCACATTAGTGAACCATGGAAATGTAGATTCAAGGCAAAAAAAACACGGAACGTTAAATTCAATCATTACCACAACCCGGAAAGCCAAATCTAACCACGAAGAAAACCCCGGTGTGGAAGCGTTTCAGATGCCTTATCTCTGATGAACTGATCTGCCAGGGAAGCGGAGATCACGAAGTGCGCTAAAGACTTGCTGCTCTCACAGAATGGAGGCCAAATTGAATTCGTAATAGGGACGGGGGAATGTACCCAGCCAAAATTACCTGATCGTGACGCACCCATCTTGTGCTATGGTACTTGACCTTTTTTTGATGAAGGGAATATCGTGGAAGCCACCGATCCTCTTGATAGTAAAATAATTGTCCATTTAATATGAATTTATGTATGCTATCCTACTTGACCCTTTTTGACTTAGGGAATGTCGTGGAAGCCACCGATCCTCTTGATAGTAAAATAATTGTCCATTTAATAAGAATTTATGAATGCTATCCTACTTGACCTTTTTTGACTTAGGGAATATCGTGGAAGCCACCGATCCTTTTGATAGTAAGAATCATCGTCTATTTAAAATGAACTCGTGAGTGCTTTCATAATAAAAATAATCGCGTATTATATACGAATTTATGAATGCTATTGTATTTGACCCTTCTTTGATGTAGAGAAACTAGTGGAAGCCACTGATCCTCTTGATAGTAAAATGATTGTCTATTTAATACATGAATAAATGTATGAATTTTAATGTGTGAATTTATGAAGGCTATCGTACTTGACCTTTGTTTTGATGTGGGGATTCTCAAGAATATCGTGGAAGCCACCGATCCTCTTGATAGTAAGAATAGTCGTCTATTTAATGTGAATTTATGAATGCTTTGATAGTAAAAACAATCGCTTATTAGATATGTTTCGTGGGCATTGGCCTTTACACAAGAAAGCGTTTCGACTGAAAAGTGTCGAAAGAAACGAGTTCCTTCTTTTTAAAGTGTATATTTCGTGGGGAGTTTTCAATCATTTTATAACTCGTGTACCAATTAATTACGCCACGTAAGTGCATAAAAAAATGTAAATTGGGGAGGATCATGGGGAGCTTTCTACTATAATTGTGTGACCTGACATTTCATACCTCGTGTAACCATCACATTACTCCATGGAAGTAAAATAATGTAGATTGGCGATTTGTGATCAGTGCTTAACTCCCCCCTTAATTGTAATCGTTGGCATTTCAAAGGAAATCAAAAGCATTCCAATTGAAGTTACAGAAATTCCAATGGAAGTGACAGGCATTCCAATGGAAGTGACAGGCATTCCTATTGGAAGTGACAGGCATTCATATTGAAATTGAAACATTCCTGTTGNACGATTTTTTTCAGAATATTAACTTCGTGATATTTTCAAAAAACCGTGTCAGACCTGTTCTAACGAAATCCTTTTGATCATTTAATGCGAGAAATTCACTCTATATGTGATAGAAATTGATAAAACACACATTTTTGACTCAAAATTTCGCTCAAAAATGCCATGAGGGGGTACCCATACGATTTTTTTCAGAGAATTAACTTCGTGATATGGTCAAAAAACCGTGTCAGACCTGTTCTAACGAACTTCTTTTGATCATTTAATGCGAGAAATTCACTCTATTTGTGAAAGAAATTGATAAAACACACATTTTTGACTCAAAGTTTCGCTCAAAAATGACATAAGGGGGTACTCCTACGAATTTTTTTCAGAAAATTAACTTCGTGATATGGTCACAAAACCGTGTCAGACCTGTTCAAACGAACTCCTTTTGATCATTTAATGCGAGAAATTCACTCTATTTGTGATAGAAATTGATAAAACACACATTTTTGACACAAAGTTTCGCTCAAAAATGACATAAGGGGGTACCCTTACGATTTTTTTCAGAAAATCAACTTCGTGATATGGTCACAAAACCGTGTCAGACCTGTTCTAACAAACTCCTTTTGATCATTTAATGCGAGAAATTCACTCTATTTGTGATAGAAATTGATAAAACACACATTCTTGACTCGAAATTTCGCTCAAAAATGACATAAGGGGGTACCCTTACGATTTTTTTCTGAAAATTAACTTTGTGATATGGTAAAAAAACCGTGTCAGACCTGTTCTAACGAACTCCTTTTGATCATTTAATGCGAGAAATTCACTCTATTTGTGATAGAAATTGATAGAACACACAGATTTGGCTCAAAATTTCGCTCAAAAGTGACATAAGGGGGTACCCTACGATTTTTTTCAGAAAATTAACTTCGAGATATGGTCACAAAACCGTGTCAGACCGGTTTTAACGAACTCCTATTGATCATTTAATGCGAGAAATTCACTCTATTTGTGATAGAAATTGATAAAACTCACATTTTTGACTCAAAATTTCGCTCAAAAATGACATAAGGGGGTACCCTTACGATTTTTTTCAGAAAATTAACTTCGTGATTTGGTCAAAAAACCGTGTCAGACTTGTTCTAACGAACTCCTTTTGCTCATTTAATGCGAGAAATTCACTCTATTTGTGATAGAAGTTGATAAAACACACATTTTTGCTTCAAAATTTCGCTCAAAATTGACATAAGGGGGTACCCATACGATTTTTTTCAGAAAATTAACTTTGTGATTTGGTCACAAAACCGTGTCAGACCTGTTCTAACGAACTCCTTTTGATCATTTAATGCGAGAAATTCACTCTATTTGTGATAGAAATTGATAAAACACACATATTTGACTCAAAATTTCGCTCAAAAATGACATAAGGGGGTACCCCTACGATTTTTTTCAGAAAATTAACTTCGTGATATGGTCAAAAAACCGTGTCAGACTTGTTTTAACGAACTCCTCATGATCATTTAATGCGAGAAATTCACTCTATTTGTGATAGAAATTGATAAAACACACATTTTTGACTCAAAATTTCGCTTAAAAATAACATAAGGGGGTACCCTTACGATTTTTTTCAGAAAATTAACTTCGTGATATGGTCAAAAAACCGTTTCATCCCTGTTTTAACGAACTCATTTTGATCATTTAATGCGAGAAATTCACTCTATTTGTGATAGACATTGATAAAACACACATATTTGACTCAAAATTTCGCTCAAAAATGACATAAGGGGGTACCCTTACGATTTTTTTCAGAAAACTAACTTCGTGATATGGTCACAAAACCGTGTCAGACCTGTTCTGACGAACTCCTTTTGATCATTTAATGCGAGAAATTCACTTTATTTGTGATAGAAATTGATAAAACACACATTTTTGACTCAAAATTTCGCTCATAAATGACATAAGGGGGTACCCTAACGATTTTTTTCAGAAAATTAACTTCGTGATATGGTCACAAAACCGTGTCAGACCGGTTCAAACGATTTCCTTTTGATCATTTAATGCGAGAAATTCACTCTATTTGTGATAGAAATTGATAAAACACAAATTTTTGACTCAAAATTTCGCTCAAAAATGACATATGGGGGTACCCTTACGATTTTTTTCAGAAAATTAACTTCGTGATATGGTCAAAAAACCGTTTCAGACCTGTTTTAACGAACTCCTTTTGATC
>JACJUY010012907.1:0-21044 GCA_014220935.1 Platorchestia sp. MABIK | reverse complement strand
CGGGAGATGTGTTATGAAATTTGATGTGGGTTCTCTGCTTTCAGTGAGCGAGGGGGCGATGTGTTATGAAATTTGATGAGGGTTCTCTGCTTTCAGTGAGCGAGGGGGCGATGTGTTATGAAATTTGATGAGGGTTCTCTGCTTTCAGTGAGCGAGCGGATGATACACTGGGCTATTTCAGCGTGATCACCAAGTGCATGATCGATACCACGTCATCCTGCAGTGACACACGATCTACAACTGTCGCAAACAGTGAGTGTTCTTTTTTAGTTCGGTTCATTATCCCTGCTAACAGTATGCAAATAACATATAGTCCGATAATTATTTTTGCTTCTTAAATTTACATCTTATTTTGGCAAACTATGAAATGTGTGTTTCTGACGATTTTTTTCTATTGCCAAGGAAATCCAAAAATCCGACTATTGGAGGATTTATTGCGCAAAGTGATTTGGTTGCACTTGAAAATAGCTTCTATGAAGTAGATGTGGAGAGAACAAGCTCTTATACAGAAGTTTTGATTTCATAGTAAAAAGTCTACTTACAGAGCAAATAATGGGAGTCCAAGCCCAAATGGCCAAGCTGTAACAGATCGTTTACAATTAATAAAGATTTAGTCAATCATATTGACAATATTTGAGTGGAAGTCAGAGTATTTTTAAGAGCAGAATTTCATTTGAAACAAATTCGGTTGTTAGATGAAATTCATGACACAAATATTGTTGCATCTATATTTGATAGCTCGGGATGACTACCGACGAGGACAGACACACTTTGAACGTTAGCTCGGGATGTCTGCTGACGAGGACAGACACACTTTGTACGATAGCTCGGGATGTCTGCTGACGAGGACAGACACACTTTGTATGATAGCTCGGGATGTCTGCTGACGAAGACAGACACACTTTGTATGATAGCTCGGGATGTCTGCTGACAAGGACAGACACACTTTGTATGATAGCTCGGGATGTCTGCTGACGAGGACAGACACCCTTTGTAAGAGAGAGTATCTCTGAGAAGAGCTCAGGAGTCCTTCGGGCTTGAGGAGTAGGTAGATTTTCATAATTCTTGTCATTCTGCACCTACACGATATGAAAACTATACTAGTGCTGAAAAAAAAGCTAAATAATCATCGAATTGTGAAGACTTCCAATACTAATGTTTCACCTCTTTTTCTGTTACGAATACGTTCATCCTTAGTAGCGCAGAAGTTAATGCAGTATCTCTGCTTCTTTATAAAATGAAAGAGTTCGTATCACATTGAAAGAATTCAAGAACAACTCATTCCCCTCGATGGAAAATTCCGTGACGTTACGGTATACATTTGGACGTCGAGATGCTGGTTACGCTAAATATTTTGACGAGCATCTCTTGTGCTTCCTGTCGGATTAGATTTCTTGGATGCAACTTTATTCGCGCTCTCAAATTCCATCAGACCTCGGCGCACTTCCTATCGAGCAGCGAAGTCGAATGCTGGTGCGTTTTGCCATTTCCCCAGATTTACATACTTGATTTCTGCGCATCGAGTACCTTCGACTTGGGGTCTCAGAAATGAAATTTGAAGAGCCTCCGTGCATAAGCTCCTCTCTGTACCGCATTCGAATTCCACTCGCAGATAATGCACGAGCACTCCTACGAAGGGAAACTAATTCGCTATACATCGTGAAATTCGTGAGCTCAATGAAAAGTTTTCTCTGCTTCTCTGTGTTACCGAATATTTTTCAGAAAATTGTCTAAAGTCGTATTTCTTGCTGAGACAAATCAGGCTACTAAACTTCCGATGTGGGTCGAAAAGTTCGTCCAGAGCTAAAGTTTAAGGCTTTTAGAAACCTGGAGCAAATCAAGCCGCTAAACTTAGAAAACAACAATGCCTATTTAGAGTTAAACTTTAAAATTAATGAGTTTTGAACATGAAAAAGAAGAATAGTTCCATTCTAAGGCTTTAATTCGAGACATTCTTGAACTTTACGCTGTGGTTGTTGCTACTGTGATTTTCACTGATACGTTATATTTGAAATTATTTTGCCAAATTATAGTTTTGTTTCATATGTAACTGTCACCTAACGAATACATTTGAATATTGGGATACGTCAGTACTGCGGCTTTTGTTCGTTATACTTGATGTATGATTTTTAACTTTCTACTTTAATTACTTTAATTGTAACGTTATTTATAAATTGCAACACATGATATCGCGTTGATACTTTCAGTCGTGACACTTGAAAATACTGATGATAATTTACATGAACTGCAAAGTTTTAACCTCGATTCCCTGCACCTGAAAATTTGTTGAGTAATTTTTGTGTTTCGTATTTTCCTGCCACGAGGTTATGTTGCATTTAATCCCCTAGAAGGCCACTCTGGCTGCCAGAGAAATATTTGATTTATGCGTTTCTTGATGGCATTTTTTCTCAATTCCTTGCACGATGCTTCACGATGTATCTCCTCTCTTCTTCTACAGCTGACAGTTCCAATGAATTTAAAATGGGATGTTGATAAGAAATATAGAATAAAATTAAATAGATAATTATAAATCATGACAATAGATAATGGAAAATGAAGCAATTCTGATACAAAATAAAACAGTTCTTGCAAGAAATAGAACAGTTCTAACAAAAAAAAAGAAGTTCTGACAGAAAAAGATATTCTGTCAGAAATAAAAGTTCTGACAAAAAAAGAAGTTCTGACAGAAAAACGCAGCTCTGACAGAAATTAAAACACTTCTGACAGAAACCTTTAGAGGAATACAACTATTGTATCTATGGGAATAAGCGCTCTCTGGAGGAAAATGTGAGGGCCCGAGCTGAGAGTTAGGCAGGCCTTCTTTTTGTTGAAGTTTATTGTTTTTTGTTATGTTAAGGACCACCTTTTCTCGGTTCACTGCTGTCCTGTTTTTCAGGTCCTCTGACTTTCTTCTTCACCTTTTATCATATTTCATGAACTTCTCAACTTACTGTTTCTATGTCCCTTCTGCATAAATTCTGCATTCTCTTACCCCCATACTAAATGGTGCCTTCCTCCTTCCTCTCTTCGATACGTTTTTTTTGTGGTGGTTAGGGAGGCGTAAACTAACTTATAATCTAATCTCTGACGGAATATAAAACAGTTCTGACAGAATATAAAACAGTTCTGACAGAAAACAAAACAGTTCTGAGGTTTTTCGTCAGCCTCTGTGATGTTCCTGCTTTACAATCTTAAGTTTATTAAAGTTGATACATTGCTTTCGTTTGAGAAGTTCGGAACTTTACTCTTGATTTCACGCTGAATTAAAAGACCTTGTTCAATTCTGCCGTTAATTCTATGATTTAAAATCTCGTCAGGAAAAGACACTTAAATGCGTGATCATTCGGCTAATATCAGACTCCAGGTCAGATCGTTCATTCAATTTTGAAATAAAAACTGATTTTTGTAATACTTGCATGCTGTGATTCTACATTTTTCATTCAATGTTATTCGTTTTCTCCGTTGTTGCTGAATTTGCGGTAATTGTATGACTGGAATTTCTATTTCGAAAACAATCATTTCGAAGTGCTGCTCTTGATAGGGTTAACACGTTGCCTTTTGACTGCTTGACGTCTTTTCTCTTCTTTTTCGATCACTCTTTATTTGTTTGAGAGCAACAGTATATGCGTTCTTTGGACAGTTAACACGTTCTTTGCGTATTGGGACACATGTGTACCACTAGGTAAATTGCTCATTTACACACCCGTATAAATGAATGAAGTTTCTTTTGTTTCACGACCTTTTTA
Organism: Platorchestia sp. MABIK; assembly: GCA_014220935.1. Lineage (NCBI taxonomy): Eukaryota > Metazoa > Arthropoda > Malacostraca > Amphipoda > Talitridae > Platorchestia > Platorchestia sp. MABIK. The sequence continues at coordinate 17,298 of JACJUY010012907.1, read as the reverse complement.
TAAAATAACTGTTATCATACGAGGTGAAATGTCATCGTACAATTCCACTTATCATATTCCATGAAGGATAAAAATTTATTCGAGCAATGAAGTTGATTGCTCAATTTTGCTACTTACAACCGAACCAAACCGACCGTCAACAATCAACCGCGGAGACGCACTGAACGTGTTGAAACAGATGATGCAAACTTTAACCCAGATCGGTATTTATTATTTAACCAAACAACCAATCGCGTGTACACTTGATATCACTCTGATACTACCCAAAGATCCGCTTGAACTTTCTATTTAGAACTGATGCATTCACCAGTGAAAAAATACTCAACCCTGCTGCATGTCCCACAAATTATTTTGTACTAAGCATTCTCTTCTACATGATTAAGGACACAGCAAGTAGTTCAACTTAGTTTTTATAGATTTTACCCTTGCTGTTTGTGTGAATTTATTTTACATATATTATTTAGTGCGCCGGACATTCAGGTCTCTCTGTAGTAATGTCCACTACAAGTGCTTCTGTTTTTTTTAATGCTTGAACGTCATTCTGCATTGCCCTACGCACGTCTCTGCCTTTTTGTTAAGGAAATTCACGAGAATCTGTTATTCTCGTACACCACATTCTGCACTCTCTTCTGCATGTTCTTTCTCTTCACATTTCAAATTCATTAGCATCTGTACTGGAATGGATTTATAAAAAAACATTTTGACATGCCCGTTCCTGCCTCTCTTTATTTCAAATTCACGAATGTATTTTGTTCCCAAGGCTAAACAACAATCTGTTTGTCGGGCACTTCTCTGGCTCTCTGTATTCCAAATCCGAATTCACGAATATCTATAGTCTTCGTGCACAGCATTCTGAATTAATTTTGCGTGTATACATGTTTTATACTTCAAAATTTTGGAGAACCTATTGTTTCCGAGATCCATATTCGCAAATATCTATTGTTTCCAATTTACACAACAACCTACTTTGCGAAGCACTTTTGTGCCTTTCAGTATTTCTAATTATTCACGAGGATCTATTGTTTCCACATTAAACAACCTAATTTTCCATGCACTTTTGAGCCTCTCAGTATTTCTAATTATTCACGAGGATCTATTGTTTCCACATTAAACAACTACCTTCTCTGCCACGCCATTTTGTGCCTCTCAGTATCCCTAATTATTCACGAGTATCAATTGTTTCCACATTAAACAACAACCTACTTTGCGAAGCACTTTTGTGCCTCTCAGTATTCCTAATTATTCACGAGTATCTATTGTTTCCACATTAAGCAACAACCTACTTTGCGAAGCACTTTTGTGCCTCTCAGTATTCCTAATTATTCACGAGGATCTATTGTTTCCACATTAAACAACAAACTACTTTGCGAAGCACTTTTGTGCCTCTCAGTATTCCAAATTATTCACGAGGATCTATTGTTTCCACATTAAACAACAATCTACTTTACCACTCACTTTTGTGCCTCTCGGCATTCCCAATTCACGATTACCTATTGCTCTGGTGCACAGCATTCTGCATCATGTGCGCGTGTCTGTGCCTCTTTATATTCCCACTTGGCGAGTCCGGGCGAGCCACTTCCAGGGATCCCGACACGAGCAGCCCCAGTTCTGTCAATGGGTGTTTTGCCAGCTAAATAGCGCCCGTGCACGCCAAGCTCTCGTTTACAAAATGCCCCGCATTTCATTTTTGCTTCCCTTGAAAGCGAAGCATCGCATTCTCTAAAATTAAAGAGCCTAAGGGATTATGTTTTTGTGAGGATGTTGCCTTGGGTGCCGCAGCGTTTCCCTCCTCCCTTTTGTACGTTGTATTATACAAGTAGAAAAACATCGCGTTCATTTCGAGTTAATTGTGCTTACTTCTGCTGGAGAGCTTTTCTCTCGCATCAAAAGTGCTCAGCGCCGCGGACTTGGGCGCTTCCGTCTGCATTAGTTGTTGAGGATGTCTCTTGTGGGTTGTGAGAGTGAACATTATTTTCGTTGGACATTGAATGTAGATCTTAAATTTTGAAGCGTTCTGATGACATTCTAATTGAGTTTATAGATAACAGTTCGTGCTCTCCGAGGCAAGTATGCACATTGTACTTAATTTAAATCATTTGGCTTTACTCGGTACTTTTGCACAGGCTCTTTCTGCACTTGGTTTAACACGTAACTCAGATGAAGTTAAATTGCTGAAAATGGTTAGGATTTTTCACATGAATGTATTTATCTGATTGTAATATAAGAGAAATAAACTTAAATGTGTTATCATGAGGCTAATTTCTCACGGCGGGTTAATTCAAGTTTATTAAAATTTTGGATAAATATTGTTTTTCAAAATACTTACTAGATGAGCTTGAAAGCTGAGTAAAATCTTAATACTCTGGAACGTATTAAGATTACAGCAGTGTCCGATGCTGCATCTAGGTCCAATACTGTACGCCCAACCAACACTTGAGTGATTTGCTGTGAAAATAATGAATATAAAAATTCCAACACAGCACCTTTCAACTACCACGATCACGCAGATTCTAGCAGGTGAGCCTATGTGATGCAGAGCGAAAATGGGATCCTTATTTTGAACACTTGTGCACAAATTTTCCATGCCCCTTTACAAAAAACAACCGTTGAAGCTTTGTGAAAATACTCTCCCTAGTACGATGAAAGTTCCGCTTCCTGCTTCTTGGAATCTAGTTTCAGCTTTGGGGTGTGTTTGAACTTCCACGAATAGATGTTCCTGTTTACTATCATTGATGGCTTACGGTCTTTTGTTCACTACTCGCAAAGCTTGTATGGAGGGTCATCCGTCGTGTTCGGTTTCCATTCAATCTACGATTATTTTAACATCGCCCCATTGTGTGTGTGTGATTGTGTCGATGACGAAGAGTTTCCGTCTTTTTTTACAACGCCGATCAAAGCATTAGCACTCCGAGCTGGGAATGTGAGGTCCCGATCTAAGAGTTGTGTATGTAGGTTATCTTTTTGCTGAAGTAAAATGTACTTTCATTTTGTTAATTAAAGACCATCTTTTTTCTCCCTCTTCTGTTGTTTCATCCACCGCCACCGCTATATTTTTGGGTTTCCAAACGCTCTATTTTTCCATAGAAAATATATTAATAGTTCGATGATTGATTATCGTTGAAAGGGGCCGCTCCCAATGGTGAAATGGTTCTCTCAGGAGGGATGGAACTACTGTATCTATGGGAATTAGCGTTCCCAGGGAGGAAATGTGAAGTCTAGAGCTGAGAGTTACGTGGTCTTTTTTGTTAAAATAAAATGCATTTTTTTGTTTTGTTATGGACCTTTTCTGGTTCACTGCAGCCCTCTTTTTCCGCACCTCCAACTCTTCTTCAACTTTATCTTGTTCTATAGCCTTCCTTCTTGACTCAGTGCTTCGAAGTGTAGGGATATTGAGTGGAAACCACGGTAAAGGAAACAAGGTAGGTTCATTTCTATGGGAGAAAAATACACCTCCTCTTGTTCGGCTAGCCAATAGAAAGGCTTTATTTCAAACAAACTTTATGTCGTCATAAAAAGGCTATATCATTAGGCCAATAATGGAGCCAGATTTGAGGGTAGCAGTGCTACTAGATACAATATGAGCGCTGCTATTGGTTCGTTGCCGTGACGTCAGCAAAACCGCACAGTCAACGAAAAAAAACTTGTTTGAACCTACCTTGTTTCCTCTACCGTGGTGGAAACACACCTTGTACAAGGATGCTACGTTTCCTTAACTCCATAATAAGTGGTGCTTTCATACTTCCTTTCTGTGGAACGATTTAGACATGGTTAAAGAGGCTGTAACTAACTTACAATCAAGGCTAGTTTGATGACAATGGTTAGCGCCGTAATTGTTCGTGACCGATTTACCTCGCGTACCTTCCCTCGTTTTTTGCACGCTGAAATCTAAGTATAATTCAAGTTGTTCACAAAAACATAAACTCTCAGTCTAAGAATTATTTACTGAGCTTTAAGGTTAAAAGATGGAAGCTACGCACAAGACGACTTGATGTAATCATTCGTAAAGATAAGAAACTTAATTAAACATAGTTTCCGTAAATAGTCATGGCCTAATTTTCATCGATTTCTCACAGTTATTTTTAATTGTTTTGTTAGTAGTTGAGCGTTTAGTTTCGTTTTTTTTATTCTTCAATCTCTACACGTTATTATAAGTGCAGGTTTGTGACACCAGAAGTCATAATGCAACTTTCAAATTTTGCATCAGAGCCACGGCGGCTCCTCGACAGTTTGTTTGGGCATGTTTGTTTTTAGCTATGATGAAAGAAGGAAAATGTAAACCCAAACTAAGTTTTTGTATAGATAATTGAACACTTTTGAATAGTGTGTTCCTGTTAACTTCGCAGTTGATTCTTTGCCTGTCCCCCTCAGGAGGAACAACTGTTGTATCTATGGGAATTAGCACTCCCAGGGGGACAATGTGAGGGCCCGAGCTAAAGGTTAGGTAGGCTTTCTTTTTGTTAAAATAACATAGGTTTTGTTTTGTTACGGACTAACTTTTTTTCGGTTCACTGCTATCCTGTTTTTTCAACACCTACTACTTTCTTCTTCAACTTTGACTTTGTTTCATGAACTTCTTTCTCGTCTTACTCTTTCTACGCCCTTTCTGCATAGATTCTACGTTCCCTTAACTCCATACTAAATGGTGCCTTCTTCCTTCTTCTTTTTGGATCTCATTTGTTTAGGATAGGGAGGCTTAAACTAACTAATAATCTAATCTAATCTTTCTTTGCCTGACACGTTCGTCGCGTATTGTGCCATTTGTGTCCCAATCGGTAAATTTCGAATTCACGTTCTGATATAAATGAATGACGTTTCATTTTTTTCGCAACATTCTCAATGAATAACTGTAATCATACGATGCGAAATGTCATCGTCCAATTGTATTCCGCTGTGATTGTGGAAAGTATAAATAATGAACTCCATAAGGTTTCATTGTTGCTAAAAGCTAATAAAATAAGCCTTAATATCGACAAAACAAAATATATTACATTCTCATATAAGAAAAATATATCCCTCCTACGCATTAAAATTGGCGATGGTGAAATCGAAGAAACCAACTCATGTAGATTTCTAGGCATCATAATAGATGAACATCTGACCTTCAGAGAGCACATCGCTCAAATTAGTTCTAAATTATCAAAATCCATCGGAATCCAAAATAAAGTTGAAAATTTCCTGCCTGAAACAGCTTCACAAATGCTCTACCAACCGCTTATTTCACCATACTTGCAATACGGAATAGAAGCATGGCACGGAACTGATAAAAATAAAACAAATTAAATTTATACTCAGCGGAAAAGAGCCATCAGAGCGGTAAAGAATCTAGAATATAATGCTCACACAAATGACTCGTTCAAAAATTTACGAATACTTAAACTTTCGGATCTATACAAAATCTCCATTTGTAATTTCATTTTCAAAACATTAACAATTTATGGCGACAATAGCCTGAAACAATTATTAACTGCGCAAACTGGTCATCACGACCATTTAACCCGGAATAGAGATAAATTCATGCTTCCTTATTACTCAAAGGCCCGGTCGAAACACAGTATCCTCTTTGTTGGAACTAAGACTTGGAACTCAATACCTGCGGAGATCCGTGAAAGTAATTCCTACAAGGTATTCAAAAGAAATCTTGAGTCTCACTTCCTATCACAATACTAGTCGAGTAAGATCACCAAGTCTAATCTTATCTCCTACATGACTGGTCCTAATAATGTAATTTGCCAGGGGTAATATCGCCGATCTTCAGTCTGCTCTTAAATCATTTATCGATTATACTGTTAAACATACTCTAAATGACCTATATTGTAAAATGAAGTATCTAATATAGAATAACTTATCTCACTGATCAGCCTAATGCAAAACTAGGTTAAGTGTTTTTAGGTTAAACATTATTCTCATCATTATTAGCGCATTATTGTATGACTTAGAATAACGTTAAAGGTAGGATGCCCCAGAAGTCGCTGAACTTATTCGGGCCCACAGGTAGCTATACTCAAATTTGACCATTGTACTAGACTTAAGAAAAATTCTACCTCTGTATCACCTGTGGAAAATGAATTGTTTAAATTGTTTAAATTGTTTAAATTGTATATTCATATTTCTTTTGAAGGATACAAATGTATTCGAGCAGTTAAGTCGATTTCCCAATTTTGCAACTTATAACCTAACCAAACCAACCGTTACCAATCGTGGAAGCGCAGTGAATTCGTTAACAAGTTGACTACGAAGTGGAACAAATACGTGCCACTTGGTAAATTGTCCATTTACCTACAGATATAGAAGCATTGCATTTCAATTATTTTGATATATGTTTTCAAAATAGATTTTAGCGTTGGAGATGAAACATTATGGAGCAGTTAAATTTTTCATGTTTCTTAGAACTAAGCGGTAAAGCTGGTTTTACAACTATTCTACTTCTCGCAACTTAACGTAACCAACCACGTAAACTCGTCAACGTGTTAATTGCAATTACTGTTTTTTTTTATTCAAGATTTTATGCAGATGCCTTCAGAAAAAACTACTCGCTGTTTATTTAGTGGGAAAATAAAGAATTTCTTAGGCTAAATCATGTATGCATTCAAATGTTATAAAATATGCATATGTTTATTTTTGGGTCATCATTGTAGGATTTTCTTTGTTGAATATAATTTTCTCGGAAAATTCACAGAAAAACTTGGTGCTGCATCAACAGGAGGGATGTGGAGAGGCATCCGTTCTGCTCGCTTTTCATTCAATCTATTCTTATTCCAATAACGTTGTATTGTGTGTGTGTGTGTGTGTGTGTGATTGTGTCGTTAACGAAAAGTTTTCCTGTTTTTGCAACGCCGATCAACAAAACTTATAAATTCAAATAATCCTTGAAACACAAGTTTGGTGTTATACTTCCAATAGGACGATTCGTAGAGAATCTTACTCGTAGAATAAAAAGAAGAACCAGAGTAAAAATGAACATTACGTTTATTGCATACGTTTCGGAATTTTAAAATTCCATCATCAGTGCTGAAACAGGAGAAAAGAAAACTTTAAGATCCTAAGAAAAACACATACATATATTCCACAAAATTCTCTTAATGTCTAAAAACCCTAATTTCTATTCTTTCATACACAAACAGCTTCATACTCACAATTTACACAAACACAAATGTACACGCTAATCCTGATACGCCCAGTGAACACACGCTATGCTTACACACACAGAATTACGTCAGTAGGTGGGGGCAATTGATAACTTTACGGCACTAATGTCTTTGTTGAGGTTAGGTTTATGAGTGAATATGAAAAGGGACTCTAAAATTCTAAGGTCACGCTCACTATTAGCTCGGCATAAAGTTGAAAAATTAGTATTTTTGAATGAATTTGGACAGAAGTTTGGTGTTGTTTTTGGGTGGTGATTATAGTTCACGTCTACTCTCAGGTGCTTGCTGGTGTGTAAGTTGTATCGTATCATTAATGAACGATTCAATGCTGAGAAAATTGATTTTGTTGAAGTTATTTTACTGCTTGTAAAATTACTGGTAGCAAGTACGACCACCCGTGATCCGTGAGATCAGCCATTATTATAACTTATCTTTTAACTCAGAGAGTGTTAGGATTTATGCGATTTTTTACTTAAGCTTTTAGATTACTCAGACTCATACTCTTTGTACAAGGGTAAAAATAATTCAATATAACTGTTTAAATTTACAATGAAACATGAGAAAGAAATAGGGGGAAATATCCCTCGTGAAATAGACCGTAACATAACTTATGCTAATTTCAAAATAGAAGTGTGATTGGCACAATTGTTCGGACGACGCAGAACGTTTACTTGCTGGGATTCTGCTTACTCGTTTTTATTCTGCTCATTCGCGAAAAACTTATGAAATTAAAAAGGAGTCGAATTTTATATTTTACTATTATTGGACGACAAGGGTTAAATTTTGCACTGTGTTATTTGTGAATACAAAGGTGGGCTACCGGTGTCTGGTAGTGTCAGTTTACTAATACAAGTTATTTTCTGGCACCAGCGCGTGTTCTTTGCATAATGGGTGTTTGGGGGCATGTTACAGCCACAATACAGAGCGCGCAATTTTACTGAACATTCTGCTCTGCAATTCCTGCTAACAGGAGGCTGAATTTTGCCCGATGTTATTAAAACAAAGAGTGAACCGTGACAACCGCACATGCAAGCAAACAAACAGATTTGATAACAAATCGATTGTATCTCAAAAATTGGGATAGGTAAGCGTTTTGAAATCGCAATGTAAATGTTTTTCAACTAGTAGAAATCAATAACACTTTACCTGAAGACAGCGTTGAACTCGTCTGTGATGCTAATGATACTAACATGCCAACATTCCATGAATAGTTGATGCAGCTTTGTTTTCCGATACTCAAAAAGAATTACACTGAATGAATGTTTAAAAATGTTTACATGTGAAATAAAGTGAAAAGTCGTTTAGCTTTGTCAACCTGGCAGTGATATGACTTTTACTGCAGAATTAATGTAGCGAAGTTTACTCGGACTTTCGAAACAAATTTGTGTTGAATGAATCTGTAAAAAACATTTTCACAGAAAATAAAATAAAAATCTCTTCTCTGCGTGAATTCACTTGCAAGTTTAAGATTTTGTCTTACAAAGAGTTTTGTCCAATTACCTTTTGCATGCTACTTAGTTACACGTCCAATATTTTATTATTTTTATCGAAAACAGAGTTTCGTAATCCTTCTGATGCATGTTTTCAGTAACTAGCTTAAAACTGAAAATCCCTCAAACAATCAATAATTATTTTAGAAATGAATAGTATGATTCATTGTCATAAGGAGCAAGATAGCCTCCCCGCTCAATAAAAATTGAGTAAATACTGTTAAATTGTACCGCCCTCTGGGGAATGCAGGTATTGGAGCTCCGGGAATAAGCGCTCCTATGCGGAAAATGTGAAATCTCAAACTGAAAGTTAGGCAGGCCTTCCTTTTGTTGAAATCGAAAAGGTTTTTTGTTCTGTTACGGAATTTTTTTCGGTTCACTGCTGTCCTGTTTTTCAGCATTCATCACTTTCTTCTTCAAATTCTAGCTTGTTTCACAAAATACTTTCTTAATCCACAGTTTGTATGTGCGGGGGATCTTGCAACACGCCTTGTGCATAGATTCCGGGTTCCTAAAATTCCATGCGAAATGGTGCCTTCATCCTTCTTCTTCAGAACAACTTTATTGTACTTTAGGGTGGTTTAAACTAACTTGTAATCTACTCTTCCTCTGAATATTGCATACTGGAACGTTCGCTATCGTTCGGCCCTATATTTAAATTCCAAGCTAGTTTTTGATTAAAGCTTTAGCTTTGGTCAAATTCAAAGCTGAAGTGGATGGCGATTTTTTTCACGGTGCCATTACTAACGCGTTGAATTTTGTGGTCTGCATTTACTCGCTGCAAAACCAATTAATTTTGACGTATTTGGATCTTGAGAGGTGATGTTTCCTTCTATACCCACTCCGTTTTGTTGTTGTTGTACTGCACTTGAATAGAGATGTTGTTTCCTTCTTCCTACGTCTTTTTGTTGTTGATATGATGCTCGTGAATGGTGATGTTGTTCCCTTCCACCTACCTCTTTTTGTTGTTGATATAATGCTCGTGAATGGTGACGCTGCTCCCTTCTACCTATCTCTTTTTGTTGTTGTTGATATAATGCTCGTGAATGGTGATGTTGTTCCCTTCTACCTATCTCTTTTTGTTGTTGATATAATGCACTTGAATCGTGACGCAGTTACTTACTACGTACCTCGCAAGCATTCGTTTATTGCTCAGCAGCGCACGAATGAATTATGGCATTTACTGCTCTTCCTTTCATGCGCCGGGTCTTGCATAATTCGGAAATTGAAGCTTCATGATCCATTTACCGTCTTGATTCGTGTTTCCACTGCGCCCGGCAGCATTCGAGCTTCCTGTAGCGCTTTTATTCTGATTTTCTTTGTGCAGATATGACAGGTAAACGCTGTTTTACGGAACTAGTCTTGAAATTTTGGGCGAGAACAAGAGGAACATTTAATAGCTACTTGAAATATCAAGGAACATTTTCAGACACAGAACATCTTTGCCTACCGATGCATTTGATTCATTATAACAGAATTTTATGGCACTCGATTTCTTGGCCGAGTGAGATGAGTTTGACCAACTTTGAATATTAACAACTCGCACTTATTTCCATATGAACACCACAAACTATGCCAAGGCGAGTCTTTACACCGCAGACACCATATTGCTCCGTGTTAAACATTCTCCATTTCATATGCAAAGCAGGCCACTTTTTAAATTCTTACTTCACATCCACAACTTCAACAATTCAGAGCAGTGTCGAGGACACGATTTAGAACTGCCTAGTTTGTAATTAACTTTGGATTTTTTTTATCGTTTTCACTCATTGCTGGATGCCTGGAGCAGAGCTCCCGCTAAATTCAAAAAGGGAGTCAGAATCTAGGTTTCTGCTGCGGAAAATTTTGCAAAATGACCCCGACTGAGGCAGACGAATGGACTGCGCATTTTTGTTCAGCCCGTTTTGCATGAAATGAACGGCGGCAACGGCATTAATTTTTCTTGCTATTTCAAGCATTCTGCTTTAGATCGTGCCATGAAAAAATCATTGAAAATTTAACTTTGCTAGAATGTTTTCACTAACTGTATCATACATCCCGTGTATCGTAAGCGAGAACGTTTAAAACGTTTGTTCTTTTAACCCGCTTTATTGAACAAATTATAATTGAAAATTTATTCAGTATTACTCTTTGGAAATTTTAGTTAGTGATGGAAAATTTTGTTGCGTAGCTGTAAATTATATTTTAATATTAATGAATAATTCAATGCAGAGTAACTCGAATTTGTTGAAATCATTTCACTGCTGGTAAAATTACTGATATATAAATAGTATTTGTGCCCCGTGTTCGGGACCTAGTATTTGTTGTCGTGGTTTGAGAGGGTTTAGAAACGAAAAAGACACAATAACGGTGTAGGGATCGAGTTGATGTAAAGTAATTTCTGTCCATTGAACGCTTGGGCTTCAAGCTCAGTTGTTTTTGCCAGGCAAATTTTATGCTCCTTGTAATATGAACTAAAATTGTAAAAATTTATCCCCTCAAGGGGGATACAATTGTGTCTATGGGAATTAGCGCTCCCAGGGGGACAATGTGAGGGCCCGAGCTGAGAGTTAGGTAGGCTTTCTTTTTTGTTCAAATAAAAGGCCTTTGTTATGTTAAGGACCACCTTTTTTCGGTTCACTTCTGTCTTGTTTTTCGGCACCTACTACTTTCTTCTTCAACTTTGATCTTGTTTCATAATCTTCTTTCACAACTTTCTGTTTCTATGCCCTTTCTGCGTAGATTCCGCGTTTCCTCAACTCCATACTAAATGGTGCCTTCCTCCTTCCTCTCTTTGGATCGCATTCGTTGCTGCGGGTAGGGAGGCTAAAACTAACGACTAATCTGATATAATCTGTAAAAAATTTTGAAGTTCGAGGAAATTCCGCTGTACCTTCCAGGGAAATGCTACGGAGGCTGCTCGAAAACGTTGTTTTAAGTTTCTGACCGAGTCTCGCACTACATTGTTGAACTGAAATTCATTTTTCAACTTAAATCCTAAGTCAATTGTAGTGAGCAATTTCAAAAATAGTAAACATTAATTGGATCGTGAACTCACTTAGCTTTGAATGTTTTTTATTAAATTTTGTTTCTGACTAGTGGTGGGTCAGTAGCATTATGAAAGTCCCCTCCGTGTACACCAGCGGCTCACGTCGCGCCCAATATGTGTTTAGGCGTTATGAAGGTTTGAATTTCAAGATCCTTCAAGATATGGCTTCTTCTACGGTGCGATGACCCTCTGCTTCCACGATCATGTCTAGACATTCCGAAGTACGAATTCCATTCCAACGTGCGTTTTCCATTCCGACGTGCGTATTCCATTCCGACGTACGTATTCCATTCTGACGTGCGTGTTCCATTCCGACGTGCGTGTTCCATTCCGACGTACGTATTCCATTCTGACGTGCGTGTTCCATTCNGTGTTCCATTCCGACGTGCATGTTCCATTCTGACGTGCGTGTTCCATTCCGACGTGCATGTTCCATTCTGACGTGCGTGTTCCATTCCGACGTGCGTGTTCCATTCCGACGTACGTATTCCATTCTCGAGTCAGCAGCCAATTTGTTACAAGCGTGCGTGTAGAAGTAAAGGTTTACCAGCTCTCTCGCTTGTGATATCTAATTTTCTAATTAATCACACTAAAGTTTGATTTCTGCATGCTTCCAAATTTGCGTCGTGTGGGGCAAAATTTGCCTTTGCTTCGTCACTTTGAGCGTGAAATATTAAAGAAACATACATAAATTTATGCAAACGCGTTGGTCGTGATGTGAGCCGACGGTGCACACGGAGAAAATTTCCCATGATGCTTCCGACCGACCAGTAGTCACTAACTCAGTTCTCATAAATGTTTCTTGAAAGTTAAAAGAAGGCACGACCCAGTTAATGTTCGCTATTTTAAAAATTGCACATCACAATTGACTTCACATTTTAGTTAAATATTGAACTACAGGTTTATTGGTTAACGCTTTATTTTACAGGTTTATTGGTAACACAGTGGTAAACGTTTTAATAGGTACTCGTCATTTTGGCACGAATGCAGCCGACAAATTATGCTCAGTTTAATTCCTTCAGACTTTAACGCATGGACTGGAATCGTTTAACATAAACTTCATGTGATGCTTGACGCAACTTCTTTCTTTTCCGCCGCACAATTGCATCATGTATCTCGAAATTCTCCGAAAACCTCACTGGCACAAAACGAGGTTTTCTGCATTCATACTTGCTTTGTTGGAGTGTTGTTTGTACAGGTCAGTTATGCAGAACATTCATGAAAGACGGAAGCGTAGCTTTTTGCGAGATGCACCATTACGAAAAGATTTTCTCCGCTCCTGAGTCACAAGCAATCATAAGCCATGAAGTATTCTGTTTGGGTTGCGTTCCTAATGCAGCTTATATGGTTGTGTTGATTTTTACAGGACCAAGAAATGAAATCTAACCGCAAAATTCCAAGTACAAATTCCAATTTGCGAAACGCGCTTCCCTGTAACATTTAATTTCCTGATCAGAGACACATTTCCCCGCTTGAATTATTTATTCGCAAGATAAGTCGTCATTTTGGTGATGCAAACATTCCCTCGAAGTTTACTGCCCCTTCTTTCATGTTCCGAGTCCTGCATAATTCGGAAATTGAAACTTCATGATCCATTTTCCATCTTGAATCGTGTTTCCAGACCGCTCGGCGAGACGTCTTAAAAAGCCATGAATGATGCATGCTCTGTAGAAGCCAATAATTCCTTTCAATTCTTCGTTCGAGTAACCGATACGCAAAGGTTGCGCTGGCGTTTGGCAAGAACGCGAAAAAAGTCGACGGCTGAAGCACCTTTCGTTAACATTTTATTGCTGTTAGGTGGAATTTAAGACCTTTTCATAAGCGAAGCGTTCTTGAGTTATTGAATGTCTTATTCCCACAGGGAGCTGCAACTATTATTTTCTATGAAAGTTAGCACTCCTATGGGGGAAATATAACGTCCATAGCTGATTCCCGTTCAGTGGAATTTAAAACCTTTTCACAAGGGAAGAGTTCTCGAGTCATTGAATTTCTTCTTCTTACTGGGAGAAAAGCTATTGTCAATGAGAGTTAGCAGCACTCCCAAGGGGAAAATGTAAGGTTTTAGCTAGTTCCTGTTCGGTGGAACTTGAAATTTTTTCATAAGGTAAGGAAGCATTCGTGAGTTACTGAATGCCTTCTACGAAAAGGCAGATAAAACTTTTATATCAGTGGGACTTTGAACTCCAAGAATGAAGGTGTGAGGTCCCACATGGCTGGATATGAAAGTTTTTCGTAAGAAAAGGAAGCATTCATGATTTATTGAATATCGTCTCCCCATAGAGATATAAAACTATTGTGTTTTTGGGATTAGCGCGACTCGAGAGCTGATGTGTCCCGAACTAAACGTTAAAGCGAGCATTACATTTGTAGATGTAGAATGATATCTTTGTTGTGGTATGGGCTTTCTTGTTGTATGGTACACTGCTATCCTTTTTTGTAGCTAATACTTACTTCTTAAACTTTAATTTAGTTTCGCATACTTTTTTAACCATCTCAGTTTTGTAGGTTTGGTGTGGGGGCACGCCTCAATTATTGTGCTTTGGTGCTTTGTTTCTTGATTTCTCAACTAAATAGTTATCTTTTCCTCCCGTATCTATGAACACATATATTATGCTTAGGAAGGCATAAACTAACTGGTGATGTGATATCGAGCTGAGAGTTAGGTGGGCCTCCTTTATGTTGAAGTAAATTGTTTTTTGTTATGTTAGGGACGTTTTTTTTCGGTTCATTGCTGTTCTTTTTTCAGCACCTACTACTTTCTTCTCCGAATTGTATCTTGTTTTATGAACTTTTATCTCAACTTACTGTCCCAATGCGCATTGTGCATAGATTCCGCGTTCTCTCGACTCCATTCCTAATGGTGTCTCCTTCCTTCCTCTCTTTGGAACGCATTTGCTACTGTTAGGGTGGCTTAAACCATCATCTAATCTAATTTTGTTGTAATAAGGGGGGCTGAAACCATTTTAACACATAATGGACCTTATAATTTTTAATATAAAGGATGTATTTTCTCAATTACTAACTCATTGTCCACTTCACCCAGGAAATTCAGCTATCTTCGCTTTTGTGCTTCACTAGTGATCAGCTGTGCTATATCAGTTGGAACCAGACGAAGGCTTGGTTTGTCTATTGGACGCCTTCTTTTCTCCTCTTTCCGAGGAACAAATAACCGCTTTCGCACTGTCGTCGTGGCATGCTCCTCTCATGCGTTTCATGTCTTGGAAATTTCAAGTTGACTTTTTTTGGACTGTTGCGACCTGTGCCAATCGGAACGTAAAAAACTCCTTTCATCGAATAAAGGGGTTAGATTTCTTTTTATATCAACTATAGTGCTTATTAGATGGAATATGAGAAAGATCACAATGCCAATAAGTACCGACATTAAGATTCTACTTATTTTCTGACAGGAATCGCATTCATTGAACAGGAACCGCATTTAAATTCTTAATGAAATTCGTAGTTCGCTTTTACTAGAGTGAGTGAGATGTCGATACTACCGTTACAATATCTGTGAAAAGTATGGAAGTGCGAATGAAATGTCTATTAAATGACTATAATATTATTTTAATATGTGCTAAATATCACTCTTATAGTTCTAATGTGCATTAGATGTCAATTCTATCGATAGCCCCAGCGAAGAAAAGAATTGTGTCCTCTGAACTTTCCATTCCGATCCCCTCGACTGTCCGGCGTCTGAATCTGACTCCTCAAACTGAAATAATTCCAAAAGCTAAAGAAATGTTCAGCGCCGGCGGGCGACTTCGGCTCTGTAGATTTTCAACTCCCATACTTCGATCTCAGGAAGTCAAAAAGGTTCCATCACTACGACTGCAACTCAGTGAACCTGTTAATGGGTTGGAGACGATAAAATCGAGTCCCTCGACAAAATAAAAAACGCTCTTGTTTGGTTAACAAAGATATGGCTTTCAAGCCTCACGTAGAAACAATATGTAGCAATATTGGCGGAACCTTAATGTTTTTTCATCGAATTAGGGACACACTTGATGAAAAATCTAGATTAATGGTGATCCAGTCTTTCGTATTATCGCGTTTGGACAGTTGAAGTCTAGTCTGGGGAGACATACCTCAAGATATTCAAAAAGAATTGCAAAAATGTTCGACTTTCGAGACGTAAGTTCTGTGCAAGGATAATCAGGAAAGGTGAACATGCAACCCTAATATTAATTAAGAAAAATTCGGCCAATACCAGAAAAAACAGAACCACAAAAGATTGCTCATTCATAAAGCTCGACAAGTGTTTTCGTCTCGCTACTTCCATCAGAGGAATGCAGACGTAAAATTACTTCGATCCAATATTCCGAACAAAAAACTCATTGGGAGGAATGATGTTTTAGTTTGTTAGCGTCCATCTGACCTGGGGCAAAATGCTCTCACAGTTTCTGGAGCTCTTTTGTGGAATATGCTTCCCTACAGCTAAAAAAACTCGCATACTCTAAAAGAATTCAAGGAAAACTTGTCCCGCCATTTCGCAAATCTGTTGCAGAGAATGACGCACTGCAACATTTTGTTGGAAATTCGAAGTAAACGATCAAGATTTTAACTCAAATAAGCTCACTGTTATTGTGAGGTCAACATTTCGAACTCAGTGATGCCGAAGTGCCTTTACATGTTCTATTAAATTTTATTAATTTCCTGTTATTCATACTGCGAAGACCCTCACAATTATTAGCCTGTAATGCGCAATCGATTATGAAACCACAACTTGATTCAATTGTAATCTATGTATGGAAATTTAGTTGCCATTTGTTACTCATAAGCCTACCAATCTGTTACCGTGTCTCTATTTCGTCTCATGTACCCATGTCAATGCGAAATCTAAAATATTTTTTGTTGTTTATCAACTACATATAACTTGATTTTTTTTAAATTACAGTTACAAAATTTGAAACAAGCTCATTTTTTGCGTTTCCCAAGTCGCTTTTAATTTTTTATTCTATCCTTTCTTAACTATTTCTTTCTATTACACTGAACAAGCGAGTCGTCAGTTATGATATAACAGGCGAAGTGTTTCATTATTTTCTGAAAAAACTGAAAGTTGTGCCAATTACATTCTCTTAACGCCCTGTATCAGTTAGCGCTGAACTCTTAATCTGAAATAACTCGTTATTTCAGTAAATAAAATTAGTACTCCGCCTCCGTGATTCAAAAAGAGATCAATTGCTACGCCAGTGAGCGTCACTCGTTTCTGTTCCCCAAAATGTAAATAGATCGATGAGAATAAGCGCAATCTAAGTTTAAGATTCACAAACGAATCATCTCACACATCGGATGACGAACAAGCTCTGTCATTAATTTTACGTGTGTGTTTGTTTATTTGTTCAAAATGTGCGTGTTGTGCTCGGTTTTGTCAAACATTTCTTTTTGTTAGCTTTTTAATTTCCAAAAGGAAATAGTTTGATTGTTTCTCTCAACAACATAATTACCTCCTGACACGTATGTTGTACGCCTTGTATGGTTTGTCTATAAATTAAGGACGAAGAGTTCGTACTTAGCGTTTAATTCTTAGCGTGCAATTCTTAGCGTGCAAGTCTTAGAGTGCGTTCCTTAGAGTGCATTCCTTAGAGTGCGTTCCTTAGAGTGCGTTCCTTAGAGTGCGTTCCTTAGAGTGCGTTCC
>JACJUY010012904.1:0-21059 GCA_014220935.1 Platorchestia sp. MABIK | reverse complement strand
GCCTTTAAATCTGCCTTACAAAGTCCGCAAGGACCTCAGTGATCGAGCAATGGCTTGAATTTCGACAAAACATAAGGTAGAAAAATTAGACTGAAGCATTTTCCTGTGTCAAGAGGACGTTTGATTTCTTTGAAATTGATAGTAAATACTAAGTTGAGATGCGGAAGAGCGAAGTATCTAATGCAAAATGTACCCGAGACTCAAGTTGAGTGGCGGTAGTGTGATGGTGTTTGGAATTTATTCAAGAGAAGGTACAGCGACTTTTCTTTACCTAGCGACTTAAGTAAACGTTACCAGGAACAAATAATCATCCAAAATCCTGTTGTGTTGCTAGTTTAAAATTAAGGTATAGTATAGGATCACTTTTGTGCAAGATTAAGTATCCTGACACAAAACCAAGTCATTCATGAATGACCTTCCGTAATAAAATTTTGAAACAGATAGGCTCGAAGTCCTTTCTTTAATCCAATTTCAAATTTTTTAAAATTCCTCAAAAGCAGATGTAATGACAACAAGCCCCACCAACACCAAAAATTTGTGGATTAACTATGCAGCCATGCATTTGAGGAAAAGTTATGCAGTGGACGGTTATGTACTGTGCACATAAGTATGAATGTGTGAGAGGACTGTGGAGGTACGTCGCTGTACCTAGTGTCATGTATGGTATGAGTGCTTTAGCATGGACTGGAAGTGACTATAGATGCTGGATGTGAGACAAAATAAGGTAGGACGTTTAGCATTAGGTGCTCCTAAATGGACAGCTGCAGAAGCTATTAGAGGTGACCTAGCGTGGAGTCTATTTTCAGAACGAATGACGAAAACCGTGTTGAATTATAAGGTGAGAATTGAAAGAATGCAGAATAGCAGATAAGTTAAGTAAATTTTTAAATAGAATCCGAGTGGAAACCATTGGGAGAAAATATGTTGAGGGCATACAGAGAAACTAAGTGTGCAAAAGATTATTCATGTTAGAATTGGGAGACCTGTGAATGACTGGCTTTTAATGAATGTTGGAGGTGAAAGACCTGAGTGGGACCGCAAGTGGAGGAAAAAAGAGATTGAGAGACTAGTAAAAAAGTTTGGATTGAACAACTGCATGGCTCGAAAGCCTACACTAATCTGGTAAATGCGAAAGAAGATGCCTGAGTGGTGAGATATTCTATGAGGTATAGTTTTGGAAGCAAACTCTTGTTTGCTGTAAGGTGTAAGGCGTTGAGCGTGAAAAGACGCACGTGGAGGTGGAATGAGAATAATAGATTATGTCGGCAGTGTGATGGGGGAGTGGAGGAAACAATAATTATTGAACTTTTTGTGCTGAAATCTGGCTAGTATGAGCGAGAGAGGGGGAGTTTCATGAATGTAGTGTTTGGGCAGTATGGAGAGAATGAGTGGTATACCAGATGTACTGAAGATGATTATGGTATGAGCTGTCTTGCTGAATAGGATCAGGAGTGTAATTTGAGTATTATTGATGCTATGAAAATTTTTCTTCTACATGCCTGGAGTAAGAGACAGTGACTGGAATGAGTTAGTCATGTTGCGCGAGTTGTAGCGACCCACAATCCTTAGGGTGTTCTTTTTACTTACTGGTTATCCCACTGATGCCATCCAATGGTATTTTGTGACAAGGATGGGTGGATCCTGAGTAGTTCGTTGGACACAAGTCAGGTACTCAGGCGCTGAATTCTTTGCGTGAATATTGCGAGTAATGCAGAGGGATTTGTTGGCCGTTACAAAGGCCCGGACGCTGTCGGCCCTCACGTTCAAGTTCAAAGACAAAATAAATGGCAAAATCTCATTTCTCCTTATTCAAAACATGCTACTTGTTCTCAAGAATGTTTCTCCTCACTGAATATTATAGTGCACCCTTGAATTTGGATTTGCTTTGTTTTTTATACTCTGACTTTCAAATGAACTTTGTCTATGAATTCTTCGTTTTTTTATTAATTAAGCCTCCCTAACCACAAGTAGAGTGTTGCTAAAGAGGGAGGAGGAAAGCACGATTTAGTACGGCATTAAGGGAACAGCGAATCTATGCACAAGATGTGTTCCCACACTCTGCGCATGGAAACAGCACCGTTGAAAAAAGTTCATGAAACAAGATAAAAGTTGATGAGAGTTAAAGGTGCTAAAAAATACAGCAGCGAATCGAAGGAAAGATGGTCTGAAAAAAAAAAGTTTATCCACTTCGGCAGAAGCAAGGCTTGCCTCTTAACCAGTTCTGGAGCCGATTTGTTCTTTATAGGAACGCCAACTCTCACAAATACAACAGTTGTATACCGTCGTGGCGATTAATTTGTAGTTTATTAAAAGTCGGAGACGTTTTAGAGGAGTTTACTTGATGAAGGTTCGTGGTCGAAAGCGACATGCCTCAGATGCCAGAGGCTTATAAAGCCTCCGATGCGGAAGTGGTTGGGGTTGCGCACACCCCTGAGAGGAGTCCACTTCAGGACCAGTTCGGCTCATAGCGCCAAACACAAAGTAACTCGCTAGTAAACAGTGCGAGTGGCGTTCGGGGAAATTGAAACCAAAATAAAAACCATCTTATACTAAAGACAGAATATAAAAATATGCTTTAAAGCAATTACAAAGCAGAACTCGGAATAAACTAAGACGTCTAATATTCGTGGTTAATCAAAATGCAATGATATACACATCAGGGGGTTGAGTAGTTATCACAGTTGTCACGGGTTCGGCATACACACTTCAAGCCGCTGACCATTAAATAGCGGAACATACACGTACACTCATCATACATCAGCGCTACGCTCGCAACACAAGCGAGAACAAAATGCAAACGCAGGACTATGCTTCTTTGCTGTGATGGAAGCTGACAACAAAGCAGAGATCCCATGCCACATCAATACACATAACCTTACTGAAGGAGATAACTTGTCCTCACATCTGCAGCAACAGAATACTCTGCATTCACATAAAAAATTGCTCGTAGAATTATAATTTAGCCTTAGAATGAAGCAGAATTTTCCTTTCAACTCACACTCTACATCATCATAGTTATGATACAAAACGACAGGCAGGAAGACATCACGTTAGAAATGATCATGGGTTTTTCGAACTGAAATAATGCGAGACAAAACGGAAGTGCATACACTCTTGGAAAATTGTCAGGACATGTCATTTACAACTAAGACAGACAAAAACACTTAGCAGCAAGAACATCTT
This sequence comes from Platorchestia sp. MABIK, assembly GCA_014220935.1. Classification (NCBI taxonomy): domain Eukaryota; kingdom Metazoa; phylum Arthropoda; class Malacostraca; order Amphipoda; family Talitridae; genus Platorchestia; species Platorchestia sp. MABIK. Next base: position 17,876 of record JACJUY010012904.1, on the reverse strand, counting down.
TCAAAAATTCTACAAAACAAAACCCACAATGGATTTGGAAACCATTGGTGCTACGGAATCTCTTAGGTGGTTTACGACTACTCAAGGAGCACCAAACCTCCAATCTACAATTCACCAAGATTAATAAAACAATAGTTCACAAAACACACTCCACAGCGAGGACAACTCGGGCACATAACTCGGCACAAAACCATGCGACGAAGAATAACTGGAACGCTTCGTCAATGAAAATGAAGCCAGGTTCATTGTTCCGCTGATTATTTCCACAAGAGCAATAGGCAGCTCTCTTGTTATAAAATTACACTAGGTACATACATGATTAAAATAAACAAGTAAAACGCCGAGAGTAAATGAGATATTGAGCGAGATCCTTACAAGAATACAAGCTGCAACATTTCTTTACGAATTTTATGAGCACAGATTTTATTTCATAAGCAATACTAGACCAAAAATTTTGCAGAATATTGTTGAAATATACGTTAGAGAGACAAATATATCCACAACCTTGGTAACCTGCATGAGTGTTGGGGAAAGAGAGACTAATAAATAAGGGAAAAGAAAAATAACTTCATGCATTAAAAAAAATTACACCAAAACAACAATGAACTGATCACAAACAATTCTTTTCGGTATTCTTAGAGCGTACTACTTTGAACCAAGCTGCTAATTTTGTATCTCCCGCAAATTTAAAAGTCATTTTCAAGGCAAACATGAGAGACTACGGTAATCAAAACCGCCTGGATCCACTGTAGGCAACTCAACATTTAAGTGACCAAGAACATTACCGGCAACAAAGGCAAGCACACATGAGAATTGGAGCAGTCACCAACAAACTACAGGTATAATAATATTATTAGCACTTCAAATAATCTCGCGAGATAGCCTAAGACTAGAATTTCGTAAAAAAGAAGAGTGACATTCAACAAAAATATTGACATCCAGCAAAGCAAAGTGGTCTTTTCGCCCTGTTTTAAGGCTTGAAAAATAATAGTTGAAAAAAGTCAACCAAATCATTGTTGTAACGTGTGTTGTCGAGTTTGGTGATTTGAAATCCCTCTCTTCGCTAGGCAGGAAGATTTTACAGGAGCCCAGTTATAATAAACAGTTAATACAGAAACATATGATCATATCAATGAAATCTACTTCTCTAGCCACAATATAGTGGCTTAAAAAATGCTCCTATTCAGCTGGCTATGGGATGAAGCGCAATTTTCAACCCCAATCTTGACTGGAAATTTTACCTGCAAAAAATTTTTTGCTCACACCATGAATGCTTACCATATAACGACTGACGGCTTTATTTTGAAATCATGAGGTTACTAACTCAAATGTAAAACGTGTGTTGCCAACAATGTCATTTGATACCGCAGACGCACGTAACTTGATTCATTAGAAAAATGGAAGAATCATTCCTGCAATAAAACTCTAGCTCCAGTGAGACAGAGGCCGAGATAAAAACACAATAATTACTACTACGCTACGGAGCTCGACAGACCAGATCCCAGCAGCACAACACTTGAGTAAATGCCCACAATATAAAATCACACTTCGACGCACACTTGACATTTTCTACAGCGGTTGTCATACAATGTTGCTGAGTAAAGATTTAGAAGTTTTAGATGTTTACCCCCATTTTTTTTAAAAATCCTTTCACGTGGGAGAAACGTGGCGTCGAAGAATTTCATGTTTTTATCCAAAGAAGCTATAGATATGGATTCATTTTTTCCGCATATACAGTAAAGGTTTATTCAGCAAATGGCTTTCGATGATGTGGACACTTTAATTTTCCCAAATTACTCTGACATTTTTTCCAGGACAAAATAAAAAGAACTAGTAGCCCATTCGATACTTTACTGCTTAGCTACCTGCCTACTAACTCGTATCTAAAGTATCAAGCAGAAAATAAGCAAATAGATTCTCTATGTGATACTATATGATACCGCCAAAAATGAACACATGGATGGGTTCCTTTCATGATACTGCCAAAAAAATCAAAATGGGTAGATGCACTTCATAAAAACACCAAAAATGTCTCAACAGGAAGATCGATAAACACACTTGTAATGAGCTAGAGATGGACACGCTTAGTTCTGAAAAGAGGCAAGAGTGGCACACCAGTACGCCTCCCACACGGAGCAACACATCCCACATCTGTTAGTTGTCGTGCAGGTCGTCGGGCATGGGTAGTTGTGAGTGGGTCATGTACAGGATGACGATGGTGGTGACTGCGGACACCAGGAATATCACGTCGAACCAGCGGTGATAAAAGTGGAACTGCAGGTCACCCAGCACCTGTGGCACAAAGCACATATTGGTCACTCATATTACAATGATGAATTTGCAACATACCTATAGCAAAAAAAAAAAATAGAAATAAGGTATTAGTTTTTTTGTCGTTGCGGTGTTCATAACTTGGCAACTAGCAAAACATTGCAAGTCAATCACTTAGTCTGTGCAAAGGTGTTTCAAACGAATTTAAATCTTACTAAGACGGAACATGTCATCAACTCGAACTGCGTTATGAGCGCAGACTCAAACGTTGCACGATGAGGTTCCTAAATTTCAAAATTAGTTTGGCAAACCTTACCACAAAATAATAAGGCACAATGAACTAGAAAACTAGTACAGTAAGCTCAACAATAATAATAATACTATTCAAGTATGAAAAACTAGAAGAATACCAATGCCACGAAATTTGCTTCGGGTCACACAGGGTGTGCTAAAATTTGCCACACTCCTTCGAGGGAAAATGCGATTAGCACAACACATTACGCCCTGCTATCTACCAATTGCAATGTGACATACGGACAGTTCACTAGCTTTTAATATTTCTCTTCATGTATAAGAAATATTTGTCTACAATTCTAAGATTTCAAATAGGTGATGCAGACATCAAAACAATGGAAAACCACTATGAAGACGTACGACCTTGAACAAATGTGTCAATATTGACAAAAACTTGAGAATTTAATACTGCCTCTTTCCTAGGGAGAGCTTTCACTTTAAAACTTCATTAAAAGGACACGCTATCCCTGCACTTTTTGCATGACGGATCTATCCGCTTTGTTTTATCCACCAGATCAATACACTATTTCCATCAACTATGATCAGCGAGTGATTCATTTCCAGATAATTTTTCGCTTTTTAACAAAGCTCTGCAGTCCATCTATCAACACGTTAACTGCGTGGTGATCCACAGGGGGTTCCTGAAAATATTCTCATAATGCAGGTCTTAAACTGCATTTTTATTCATATAAAGAAACACATGATTGCACTCATCCATTTATATTTTGTGGATTAGAAAGTTGAATACTAAAATAAACTTCAATAGGAGTTGAACCTTAAATTGCAGATTAGATTATTAGTTGGTTAAAGCCTCTTTATCCAAAACAAATGCGATCCAAAGAGAGGAAGAAGGAAAGCACCATTTAGTATGGAGTTAAGGGAACGCGGAATCTATGCAGAAAGGGCATTGAAACAGTAAGTTGAGAAAGAAGTTCATGAAACAAGATCAAAGTTGAAGAAGAAAATAGTAGGTGCTGAAAAACAGGACAGCAGTGAACCGAACAAAAGATGGTCCTTAACATGACAAAAACCTTTTATTTCAACAAAAAGAAGGCCTACCTAACTCTGAGCTCGGGCCCTCACATTTTCCCCCTAGGAGCGATAATTCTCACAGATACAATAGTTGTATCCCCCTGAGGGGCCTTAAATTTCAGTTCACTTTGCTGCAGTTAATGTGTTAATAAAACAATAAGTTCATAGCCTTGAAAATAATAAATCTTTTTAACAATAATCCAATATGGACAACAGAAAGCTTGCACAACGCCACCACCAGCACCATCGACCACACTGGGGACTCTTCCGTTGTTTCTCATGCAGGCGTTTCAGATTAGCTTTTTCCGGTTAGAATTAAAAAATTAGACTTGGTTTCGTGTAAAATCTGGCCATAAAGAGCACTTAACCATCCTGCAGGGTAACTAGATGATGTTCATGACCAGATAACCTTGGAAAAATGCTAAATTAAAAAATTGCAGCCAAGTATGTCATTCTGGAAAACCTGGTCTGGCGAAAGCTTCAACATAGCGAGAGGCAACACAAGGAGGCGCGAAGATGTACGTGACGGCGCTACTCCACACGAAAGACCTTACTTCTTCATTCTTACAGTAGGCACTTGAATTTCTGCCAATGTCTAATCAGTCGCACAACATTCGGCGTCTTTACAGTAGACCATAAAATGTATAAATATCGAGATTTTCCTGCTGATAGACCTGGGTCACAATAAAGCCGGTACGATCTAACACTATCCCATTTCTTCAATTAATCAACTGTGGTCATGAAAAGGATAATGCTTTTATAGTCGAATCGGTCATAATTGATTGAATTAGCAACAATTTTTTCATTAGCATTCATCAATTTTATCACAACTGAGGCAATCTATCACTGAAATTACCATTAACTGGTACACAATACAACATTAAACAATTCAAAAAATGTTTGTTAATTTATACAAGGCTAGTTCAGTCGTTCATTTATTAAATCATTAGTATGAAATTCAATTAGTGTTGTTTGATGAAAGGAGCATTCGTTAGATAACATAATTTATACGCATTATTTACAGGAGTATCAACTCGTTCAATACGAACTAACTGGTCTTCAGCTAACAGCTTGATGTCTGTAGTATCTATCGGCTATTGACCAATTTTCCACAACTGTTAAGAAGTTGAAGCCACCGCGTGGCTAACAGAGAGAGATTTTGTATAGTTTGGCGTCACAGTTTGCTAACAAAGTGACTCGTGTCTAGTGGATAAGTCTAATTCAATTGACCATTAGTACAAAATAGTGCAACAAAACTCAAAAGCCCTCATTTGCATTTATTTCTATATACTATTGCTCAATGTGCACGCGTCATTGAGTTGAAAAAAGGTGCTAATGATAAAAAATTTCCAGGAGCAGTACAGGGAGAAAAAGTACCCACATGAATTTGAAGAACTATCTTTCAAATTCCTTTGCTCGCACCAAAATTTGTGAACACAACCGCCGTAGCCATAACAGTGACTCCTTACGTGCTTCATAAGCCTTATTTGGAATATTTTAGCGCTGGTCACATCAACTTACCTGTGTGATGATGGTCCGGTATTCCAAGGGCATGTTCATTCTCATGAGCATGACCATGGAGATAAAGTACATGCCCATCAGCTGGGCCAATACTAGCACGATGATGTTCGATGATTTGCTTGACGACACTGCGTAGAAAAACTGCACAAACGTTTCAGTGTCAAGTGCTTTTTGTGACAAGTCTCTTTAATGCCAAGACAGAACTGCCTTAATATTACAGTCAGACCTCACCCTGCGATTTAATTCGTTCCAGAAGTGATATCGTAACGTGATTTTTTCGCAAGTAGAGTCGCATTTTACTTGTAAAAGGCCTGATTTGTTCCAAGGCCCCAAATACTACCCCCTAAACCCTTTAAACATTATTAAAGTTAAACAAAATTATGAATTAAATCATTAAGATGAATAAAACGTGCAAATCATTTTTCATTCCTTTGCGATATCACTCAACCGCAGGTCCCTTTCATATTTTTACATATCCTGTTTTACTTCTATTGATAACAGAGCCCGCTTCTTTTCACTTGCACTGAGAATCACTTTCTTGGGGCCCATGATGAATAACATAGAATCAAGTTGCAATGAGCCCACTCGAAAAACTCACAAAACAACAGTAACTCTGTCCTTTACGCGTGCTAGAACTCCGTGACGAACGAGCGTCGAAGACACATTAAAAGCATCATGGGTATCATGGAGATGCAGCTTCCTTCTAGCCAATGGGAGTGCAACTCTATCGCGCCAATTACAAAACAAAATACAGGATGCTACAATAGTATTTAAGTTTCGGGGGATTCGAGCGGTTGCGAAGCCGAGCGCGCATTATTTGAATTTTTGAGATTTTGCATTTTGTAACTTGAATTTTCTTTCGCATTCAGAGACAAAAAAATTTCTGTAAAGGTGTACCGTAATTTGGATTTTTCGTTAGTTGGGTCTTTTGTAAGGTGAGGTATGACTGTTTTTGTAAATTCTAGAGGCAATAACACTGCATCCATTCATATGATTTGATTTATATAACTGCATGGTTTTTTTTATCGAGAGAAAAAACAAAAGTTGAAATTAAACTAATGTAGTTCTAGAAATTTTAAAAATTTGATCTCCTTCAAACGTACTACAGAAAAATTGAACATTGGAAAAAATGTACATATCTAAAAATTTGCATACCTACGTCCATTATGTTACATTATGTTATTAAAATAAGCCCCGGCAAATCTGATAACAGAATCGGGCACACATTGATTCGAGGTACAGAATCAGCAAAACCAGAAGTCTGGCATCGGTTTGTGCGTAAGATAGATTACATTAGATAAGTTGTTCATGCCTCCCTAACTGTAACAAAGGCGTCCAAAGAAAGGAAGGAGGAAAACACCATTTAGTTTGGACTTGAGGAAACTCAGAATCTATACAAGATGCGCAGAAACACTACGTTGAGAAAGAAGTTTACCAAACAAGATAAATTTTTAGAATGAAGTGGTAGGTGCTGAAAAGCAGGTCAGCAGAGAACTGAAAAAAGGTGGCCCTAACAAATCGAAAAAAAAGTATTCTATTTTCACAAGAAGTAGGCTTACCTAACCCTTAGCTCGGGACCTCACATTTTCCCTCTGTAAGCATTAACTCCAATAGATACATTTGTATGCCTCTGAGGGATGTGCGTGAGATAAAATGGTATTAATGCTAAACACGAAATTAAACAAGACTTATGGAGACATCCTGTGATAAACTCAACAAACCTTAACATAAATCAATGTTCTTCTCACATAAAAGAGTTTCATTCAATATAATTACACCGTCATTACCAAAGGTCGTACATGAAATACTAACATACACTCGCCCGTATACAACGATCACTTAATGATAGGAATATAGGGAGCATTGGAGCTCACACTAACTCTTTGTGAGATTAACTAACAATTCTAAAATAATCTCACACCAACGAACGAATGCGACCCACATACCCAAGCAAGCAAAGAACACAGAGCAGTCCCCTGGAAACTGGGAAGAAGCAAAACGCAACAGGACCGCACCTTCGTAAGAGTGAGAATGAAGCCCCTGATGCTGGTGACGATGATGCAGCCCACCAGGAAAAACGAGGTGTGCTGCGACCAGAACTGCACGTCAATATCCAGTCCCATCCAGTGCACGGCGATCTCCATGCCTTTAGTGACCGGGTCCTTCCGGCCCACGCGGTCGAACACAATGTTCACCAGACTCTGCACAGCACCACACTATACTGAAGTATGCTCACACGGATCTCCACACCGCTACCTTCTACTGAAATGCATTAAGCAGGGTTGGTAATAGTATCAAACATCAGTTAGGGTCGTTCACTGTACTCTGTACAGTACCACAGTGTACAGATGTGCGTTCAACAGGCTTTCCACAGCGCATCACACAGCTGAACTACGATATGTTGGCCAAGCTTTTGGTAAATATGGCGAGTACTTCGATAGGAACGAAAGATCCCTACTAAGCAGAAAACTTTCTTGAAACTGACGCCAAATGCTGACTTTTTAAAGGTATCCTCTGCTATTAAAGGAATTTTATTTCCGCGATTAAAGGAATTTTATTTCCATGTTCCAATAGAATGACAAAAATTATTATCAGATAAATATGACGCCTAGCCACCAAGGAGTGAAACGTATCTTCACAGACTGTTACTAAAGTGACTGGCATGAATTTCCATACTTTTCAGCAATACTTTAATGAGGAAATTGAAGGTATATAAAATATATTGACAATTCTCATGTTCCACGAATGGTAGTGATGCAAACAGTACTCAGTTTTTACAGTGAAATCCACAACAATTTGAAAAGAAAAACCCATCAAATCGCCATTATTAAAAAAATACTCTCAAGCATGTGAAGTTTTCATTTCAGGGAGACTCCCAACAGCAACCAACCCTAGTTATGTACCTAGCAGTATGGCTCGGGACAGAATGCAATTCATTTTACAAGACATTAAAACGATAGTGCTTGCTTACAATAAAAATTTTCCATGAGCAGTATGCGGAGAAGAAGTATCCCATGAAGTTGAAGAACTTTCCCTGTAACGTGGCGGCCCACAGCAGCCTCTCTCTCTGCCCCTGCAGCTCCACGCACTCCAGGAACAGCTGGCGGCCCACCTCCTGTGAGGCATCAACGCTACGTCAGCTAATGAACTCACAGATGTCAAATAGAAGCTTCATTACCACTTTGACTGCAACGTGAGCCATTTGTGGCCACAGAGGGGGAGTTTCATTATGCTGCTGACTGACCAGTAGTCAAAAAAACTCAATTTTTTTAAAATTATGAATTAAACCTCAATCTAGTTACAATTCAATTAATGTTTGCTATTTTTTAAATTTCTTACTACTAGTAACTTTTAATTTGAGTTGAATATTCAACTTCAGTTTAACCAATTGCAGTCAAAGTGTTAAGCTGTGGTTGCTATCGAGTGTGCATGTTGGACAGCATACACATTAGAAACATTTACCACCTTAAATTATGAGTTAGTCTGAGCCTCCTTAACCACTAGTACGGTGTTCCAACAAAAATGAAGTGGGAGAAAAACACTAATTAACATTAAATTAAGGGGATAAAGAATCTACGCCCAAGGTGGCATGTCCTCGCACCCTGCGAATAGAAACAGTATGATCAAAAAAAGTTCATAGAACAAGATAAATGTTGAAGAAGAGCTCCTTAAAAAATGAAAGCAGTGAACTCAAAAAACACGGTCTGTAGCAAACAAAAAACCTTTTCACGTTCAACAAAAAGGAGACCTGTGTAATTAACCATCAGCTAGGACCCTCACATCTCCTCTGATTGATTGATTATAAGAAAGTTTTAGCCTCCTTTTACCACAACAAAAATGTCCAAAGAAAGGAAGGATGCAGGCACTATTTAGTACGGAGTTAAGGAAACCCGGAATCTACGCACAAGGTGCATAAAAACAGTAAGCTAAGAAAGAAGCTCATGAAGCAGGATGAAAGTTGAAGAAGAAAGTAGTAGGTGCAGAAAAACAGGACAGCAGTTACAAAAACAAAACAGAAAACCTAGTCTATACATTTCAATTAAAAGAAGGCCTACCAAACCTTTAGCTCGGGACCTCACATAATCAGCTTGGGAGCGATAATTCCCATAGATACAGTAGTTGTATCCCCCTGAGGGGACATCTCTGAGAGCGCTTAGTCCCAAACATGTAACAGTTTCATCTTCCCGAAGGATTTACTACAGTACATTACTAATCAATCCTGAACAAAGCACAGCCGTTATGTATTTAGGGAGAAGTAAATTTTTCTGGATCATAAATTGCTTTAGATTAAGTTCCTAATGATCCCTCGTTTTGTTCTTCATTCTGGCCAAACATAAAAAAATCCATATAAGTGTTGTCACTACCCACAAGAAGTAGGATATTATTGCAGGAAATTTACAGTTGACCAATTTACCCATTACAGCTCTTTAATTGACGCTTTTGACACTGATCTACTTCCCCTATTAAAAGCTACAAGATTGTATCAGATAAGATTTTAGTTTAAGACTCCATATCTGCAACAAAAGCGATCCAAAGAGATGAAGGCACCATTTAGTATGGAGATAAAAAAAGAAACGCGGAATCTATGCACAAGGCGCATAGAAACAGTTTGTTGAGAAAGAAGTTCACGAAACAAGATAAAAGATGAAGAAAGATGTAGTTGCTGAAAAACAGGACAGCAGTAAACAAAAAAAAAGATGGTCCATAACATAACAAAAAATATTTTATTTCTATAAAAAGAAGGCCTATCTCACTCTGGGAGCACTAATTCCCATAGATACAATAGTTGTATCCCCCTGAGGTGATTTAGAACTACAAAGCTTATCAAGTAATTGACTACTTAGTTTTTGGCAATTTGATTATAAGATGAAAAGCATGTACAGGACGATCAAGTGAGTACATGGAACAAAGACACGTAAATTACACCAAAGCAACAGCAAGCAACCGAAGCAAGTACAAAGTGGCTTGTAGGCATCTCACAAATTTTGAAAAGTATGAAACATGAAAAATTTGGAGTAATTGAAAGCGATGCAGGAGAGTTCATAATTTAATTTCATGACATGTTACGTACGGAATATATCTTTCAGACGACCACCGTAACTGTTCAAACAGACATGTACTCTTTTAATGGTACTGTTCATTATTTCACCCAAGACCTCTAGAGTTTTACTGTTTAGTTCTTGAAAGATGTTGTTACCGGGAGGCCTATTAAGGTTTCATCACGCACTATCGGATGTGGTTTTTGTTGTATTCTGTGAGAATATTGGCTTGTATGCTTAATTTGTGTGTTTCTTTCTGTTTGTTCCAGCCTAGATTCTTTCTGTGCTATGAACTTTTAATGTACATAAGTTAATCTTAAGCCTGGAAGACTTAGCTTGCTTAAGTTCAACCATCTTGGGAGGCGAGTTGAATGGTTCTTCTAGTTAAGGAGCATGTGCATTGTTGGAATTTTCAGTTCATCAGTTTTGGTTTCTGGTTTGGTTTGCTTCTTTTATTTTGTTTTCATTGTGTCGTGAGATGTTCATTTTGATTGATTTCCTTATTTCGAGTTGAGTTTTGTTCTTTATGTTCATTTTACTTATATAATTTGCATTTTTGATTTACTTTGCTTTATGAGATTTATTTGCTCAGATTTCTGTTTAATTTATGTTTGTTTGTTTTATTCTTTCTGTAAAGACTGGTCATGGGAGTTGCTTGCGGTTCTTGTACTTATAAGTTACACTCATTCTTTTCAGCCGGCAAGTCAACACCTCATGTCCTTGCTCCCTAGTCCCTACCCTTGGCTCATCTTGTCATACCTGTCTTTATATTCTCTATTATTTGATGTGCCTCTGGATTAGTTATTTCCCATATTCTGGTTCTGAGTAAACTATAATAAACACTGAAGTTTCATTTCACCCGTATTTCAAGACTCACTATACAAGATCGATGATGCATCATAGGAAATTCTGACCCCGCGACAATGTAGCGTTTTATTCCTGAAAGGTACCTGACTTCTTAATGTAAATTCTTTTTTTTTTCCAAATATCCCCAAAAGGAATTACAAGCTTGAAGTCTAGAGGTCAAGGTGGTCACAAGTCACCTTAACATGAAATTAATCCTGGTGAAAAAATTGCGTTTAGCGCAGCTGCTGAATCTGTTGCTGTATGAGGTGACGATGGTAGATAAATTGGATACAACACTTTGAAAATTTTGCTTTCATCTGTCAACTGAAATTATCACATTTTTTTCCTGCCTAATAGTTATCATGGCATCGACTTGCAAGAAGGGCGAGTAACTTATGTCTCACTCCATAGATCAAAGAAATGCATGTTAGCGATGCAAAGTCACGCCACCAAATCGTGTTACCTCTAAAGCGAGCACTTCGGACTTGAGGGCCGCCACGTCCACATCAGGCGAGGTCGAGCCCGCACTGCCCCGGAACAGGCTCCACACCGAGCCACGGCTGCTGCTCTCGCTGGACACCGGGTTGCGCTGCCACACATCATTGTAAACGTTTATTGTAGTTGCTATTTTGAAGCTCTAGTTCCATAGTAAAAATGTTTTTACCGAGAGAAGAGACCAAGGAAAAGTTAATTGTAGTGGTTAGTTTGAGGCTACATTTCCGCTGCAAAAATATTTTCACAGAGGGAAAAGAAAAGACCCTTTTGTAGTTAGCTTGAGGTTTCGTTTCCACTGCAAAGATGTTTCCATGGAGGTAACAGAAGGGATCATTAAGTCCTCAGTTTAATGCTCCATTTCATTTACAAAGATGACTATACCAAATTAGATGTTAGTTTAAGCTTCCCTGACCACAACAAAGGCATTCCAAGGAGAGGAAGGCACCATTGAGTAGGGCTACATGTAAGGGTCAGTCATATGGACAATCAAGATACTGAAACAATTTCATTAAAATATAAAAACCTTCAACACAGAAAAACCCTCCCAAAGCACCATCAAAGTCGGATGAGTTGGGCTTTCATAAAAAGTCGTTTAAGCCTGCTCTGACGACTGTACTCATTTTTCTCCCTACTTTGTAAAGACCTTCAAGGTCACACTGAGAACCTCATCAATATCTTCTTTCTAGCTACAATAACTACTGATGCTGCAACCAAATTGCTGAGCAAAAACACCTCAAGAGTACCACGAGGTCTTACATGTTTTGCAAGAGCAATTTTCTTTTTCTTGGCCACGACGAGGTCCATGTTCTGTACCAGCCGCCGCTCGATGGCCTGCATGTGACCCTTGCTGACTGGCCGCATGAAAATGGTCATGGAGGTGTAGGGGTAGTTGACGGCACCGAAGCCGGAGAGTGCTGCCATCACCGTCACCCCCACCACGCCGATGCGGCTGATGCTCTGCATCACAGTCACTTGCCTCAATTTCAGGTCAGTTACAAAACAACCACAGCTACGCTGATGCTTCGCATCACAGTCACTCGCCTCAATTTCAAGTTATAAACACAGCTAAAGTTTTCAATTAGATATTACAATGCAAATAACATACTTCAAGATCTAGATGGAATGATTAAAAAATTGAGAATGAAAAGTAATTTACATTAGAATAGATTATAAGTACTTCCCTAACCACAACAAAAATGCCCAAAAGAGAGGAAGGATGAAGGCGTGCTTTATTATGAAGTAAAGGGATTACTGAATCTTTGCACAAGGTGTGTTCCTACTCACAATCCCCGGCGCATAGAAACAATAAGTTGTGAAAGAAGGTTATGAAACATATTAAAGCATGAAGAAGAAATTAGTAGGTACTGAAACACAGAACAGCAGTAAATAATGCACATCACCATCCAAGTTAACTGAAACTAAAACTACCCTCCAACTGCATGATGATTTTTTCCAATAATCAGTTTTAAGAGGACCAGAAAAAGAAATATACCATGTGAAACTTTTCAGAGAAAACAGCACAAAATAATCAAGAGTGCCTAAGTAAGACTGAGCTGACCTGCTCAATGGACAAGAGGCCATGCTGAGGGCTCAGGATGGGGAACGGGTCACCAATCTTCCAGAAGCAGAAGAGATAGCCTGCCCACGTGAGCACGCTCAGAGGCCTCACCCACCGCTTCCTCACTGCAATGCAAGAAAACACCTGTGAATAAATACAAGAATAAACCTGTGAATAAATACATGAATAAACCTGTGAATAAATACAAGAATAAACCTGTGAAAAAATACAAGAATAAACCCTTGGCTTCTGGAATAAAAATTTAAATGCAGGCAGCTGTATCACTTGTGGTAAATAAATTGCTTAAATTGTTTAAGCTGAAGGTGTTAAAACTCAGGTTGTGTACATTAGCTGCAAAATAACACCCCTGACTCAAATAACACCTACAATGCAAAAAATATGATTAAAACTCAATATTAAGTGTCACTTAAAAAATTATTTTTTACTGCAAATGAACAACTTTTTGATGGCTGAACAACACATATAGCTGACATTCTGCAACACTGATGCTGGACGTGCCATTGCCATTAGCTCTAAAACAAAACAAGGACTTGAGGGAAGCGAACGAATTTTGCCATGAATTTTTTGAAAAATGAAAAAAAATACTTTCGGAGGGAAATAAGCTTTCGGGTATTCACAGCATGTTTATAACATTCAAATAAACAGTTGTAGCCCTAAAATTTTGAAATTTACCCATACCCTATTTAATTTCTTCCACCTAAATGAAGACAATTAATCCATCAAAAGTATTAAGTAGATATTTAAACTTACATTCAAAAATATTCGAAACACAAAGAACCATGAAGGTGAAAAACTGCAGGTTACACACACAAATTCTTCAAATTTATTAAACCCACATTTTCTTCAAGTAAGAAGCATTTTTTCCACCCACATGCTCATAAAAAACTCTAACGTGAAACAAAAATTGAAGCACAAAAAAATCTCCCCAAGATAACAAGTTTAAAACGCCTAGTGACACTAGCACCTACGCAGTTCTCATAGCTATAGCACATATGCACAATAATCATAATTACAGGTGACACAGTTCCGTTATTGAGCCGTGGTGTGGGTACTTTACAACTCCAAAACTGATATTTTTTCAGATTACTGGAAACTTAAGCTGACCTTGTGCATGAGGTCATCACTTGATGTCTGAGTGCAACAGAACAAGACAGTGCAAAAAGTGAGATATATCGATTGTCTATTCGTTTCCACCTGAACACTATTTGCATTTAGAGCAATCAATTATGAATACAGCAATAAATCTCAACAGTGATGGCTTGTGCTCAACAGGATACAAAAAACAAAGAAATTAAATGAGTTCATTTAAGCCTTCCTAATCACAATACAGGTGTTTTAACAAGAGAAAGGAAAAAGGCACCATTTAGTATGGAGTTTAGGGAATGGCAAATTTAAGCAGAAGGTGCCCCCACACCCTGAGCATGGAAACAGCAAGACTGAAAGAACTTCATGAAACAAAATAAAATTTAAAGATAGTAAGTGCTGAAAAAGAAGACAGCAGCGAATCAAAAATAGATGGTCAGTAAAAAACAAAAACATCTATTCTGTTTCAACAAAAGGCCAACCTAACCCTTAGCTTGGAAACTTTTCTTTTCTCTCTAGGAGTGCTAATTCCCACAAATAAAAGATCCTTTGTTAGAAGAAACAGTATGCATGTAAAACTTGAAACAATTGGCAGTATGCATGTAAAAATCATACACAACAAGTTACCTCAGAAGTATTCATTTTCTCCCAGGGCATTATTGGGGATACTAGCAAGCATGATAAGAAGACTTGAGGGCTGCTACAAGGTACTGTTATGGCTGACAAAACTGCAACCTAACCTTCATGCAACTAATTGATTGTTTTTAAAATAGCCCATTGATTATATAAAACTAATTTATTGCTTACTAGTTGAAGCTTGTAACAAAATTTTGTAATTAAAATTTTTATGTATGAATATCAAGAACTTGTAATGCTGTCATACTTTACACCTGACACTACTTAGCAGTTTTCAGAGCACTAAGCAATAATAATAAAAAATAACCATTAAATAATAACTTTGGTGATACATAAGCTCAAGAGGCCTACCTATGGCTACGAGCATACATAGCCCATCAAGAATGACAGGATTCAATATTATCCTTAAATAAATCTTCCAGATGTGGTTGACAAACAAATACATCCTGCCTAACAGTACCAGCGATTGAAATATTTGTGTACTTGTGCACTGGTGAAACTCGTATCACAGATATGGTCATTTAGCATCCTCAAGAGCTTGACAGAGATGGATCCAATCAAGCATGCAACAACATTATAATAATAGTGGGTACTTGCTAATTCATGATTTTATCTCCAAGCATCTAAATTTCAAATGCTGAATGGCTAGAAGTTGACACAAATGTAATAATAATTTGACAGTTACTAAAAAAGCGAGCTTAAACATCCTTAACCACAACAAAAACCTATCAACAGAGGAAAGAGGATACACCATTTCAAATGGAATTAAAAGAATGTAGAATCTAAGTTCTTTGCACATAGAAGAAGCAAGATTGAAAAAAATATGAAACACGAAACTAGAAGTAATATGTAGTAGCAAAAGGGAAATTGTCAACCAAAACAAGTGAGTTTGGAACACAACCAAAACGTATTCTATTTTAGTAAAAGGCCGGTAGAACTTTCAGCTCAGGGCCCCACATCTTTGTTAAAGTTACACCTTGAGTGTTTTTCATGTTTCTCTGGTTTTTTGCTATTCATTGTTCCAGACCTTTCTCTTCGAAGCAGCGATCGAGCTAGTTCTTTAATTTGAACAACTGCTTCCACGCGTGAAATCATAATCATAATAGATATTCTTCACTTATTTGTTTTTAATGAATGTTTGTTGTTATCAGTAAAATGTGATGTTACATTATAATACTTATATTAGCATACCTCCAAGCGTTCCTGGAATGTTCTAGAACTTCAGTGTCTAGCCTTGTTGCACATTAATTAGTCTGACCTAGTCAGTCGCCGTCTGATCTCATTGCCGTAAGGGTGTGTGACTCTCGCACTTTCCTATTGTGTTCTGTATTTGTCTTCAAATAAATTATAGAACAATCTTCATCCATAATTCAACAATCTTTCCCCTGAGAGCATCAATTCCCATAGATACAATATTTGTATTCATCTAATGGTTACCAAACACAATTTATGCAAGGATAATTTTCAACTTGAAAATACATAAATGCACCAGTAACACTTACTGTGAGACATAAAAACATATTCCAATGGGGAAATTTAATATGAATGGGAATGCACTAACGGAATTTTATGATTACCTGAAAAAGAAATTCTATGCATGAATATTCGCACAAAGCTTGCAATCTGATGCTTACCTAGAGGAGAATTTGACAGAACAAAGTAGCACAAGTAGAAGGGAATGACGAGGACGAGCAGGACCAACATGCTGTACAAGACGATGTGCCAGTACACATAACGGGTGCTGCCAACAAATAAAACATCTTTATTATAATTATGCTGGTGTTTTGTCCGTGCGTTCGTCCATCAGTCAGTCAGTCCGTGCGTTACATCCTGAACTTCTAACTGTATCATAGTTATGGTTGACAGATGTTACCATGCTACTCATTTTTGACAATAGAAAGCTCATTGTTAGGTTAGAATAGCTTAGAATAAGATAGGTTAGCTTTGGGGACATCAAAATTAGATTGGTTAGCTAAGGGTTGGTTTAAATAGTTTACAGTAGGATAGGTTAAGAAAGAAAAGGGGGATAGGCTAGGTTAGGATACACTAGAGTAGGTTATCATAAAATTGATCAGGATGGGTTCAGCAAGGTATTGGGGAGATGGAATAGGTTGTGTTAGGTTAAGATGGGCTAGATTAAAATGGCTTAGGTTAAGATAAGTTTGATTAAGATAGCTCAAGATAAGTTAGATTATGTTGTGATAGGTTGTTCGGACAGCTTATGTTTGGATAACCTAGAATAGTCTAGGATAGGTCAGGACAGGCTGCGCTAGTTACAGGTGGGATAGATTAGGATGTTATGTTAGGGTAGTCTAAAGTAGAATATGATAGTTATGATAGTTGGAAAATTTCTAATGAAACTTTCACAAGACTGACTAGCTTAACAATATTGTTGTTCCATGTCTTACTCTTCTAAATATACATATTCAAGACTGCATCATTTCTCTGAAACTTTAACTACAATGGGAGTATTAATAAACAAACTTAAATATTCCCATTCTTTCTACAAAGAAGCTTTTTTCCAACCCATTATCTTGAAACTGCTATTATGAACTTCACAGATAATATTGACAGTAAAATAAATCCAGGCTTGAATCCCATCTTGCTGAAAGATCTATACTATATCACTAGCTTTAAATTTACAATCAAACAGGTTTCAGAATGTCATTAATATAAGCTCTTGCATTGATTTTGAAAGAGTTCTGACAAAAATGAGAGACTTTTAAAATGAGGAATCAAACAACCAAACTAAACTCTCTTCTATTCACTAACAATGGCAAAAGTATTCTTTGCAATGGGAACTTGAACTTGAACTTGAAGATGAGGGCCAACAGTGTTGGGGCCTTTGTAACGGCCTACAATTCCCTCCTGTCTCCACAATACTCACAATATACACACAAAGAATTCAGCGCCTGTGTACCAGACTTGTCTACTAAACTACTCAGGATCCACTAATCCTTGTCACAAACTCCCATTAGACAGGATCACTGGGATAACCAGCACATCAAGACACCATCTCCTTGCATGGTGGGTCATTACAGCCCACTCTACATGACTGGCTCATTCTAGTCACTGTCTTT